>JAJJMA010148516.1:0-17641 GCA_023529015.1 Papaver nudicaule
GCCCTTGTCTGATTCAAACCAAATGAAATTCGATTGACATACTGAAACCTATACATACCTAAGATTGATGGTTGTCTGGCGTGCCTCTCTATGTCACTTAGCACAAAAGTCTGCAACAATGCGCACAAAAGTAACTACCTTTTACAGTTTATTGTAAGATATGTTCTTAAATCAGCCAAGAAAAAAAAGCTCGGAATGAACGATAAAATCAAGAAAATTATTTATTAACAGTGCCAAATAGAATCTATGATACTATGGTGTGAATAATAGTTGTTTACTTTGTGGGTGGATTCTCCTCTATCTCTCCATCCATTTTGTGCTATATATAGACACCTATCGGATATAAATGTGTAGCTGATTCAGACAACCTTGTACTCATCAATAAAAGAATGATAACCAAAATCCGTATACTACCCATTTAACCCAAATTAAACCTGATAATACCATTATCTTTGAGAATGTTAGTTTATTCAAAATATTGCAAAAATTGAAAACCATCAATTGAGCAGTTTGATTAATTATCTCTGTAGAAAGTTCCCAATTGGAACCTATTAGACTAACAGAGTCCTGACTGAGCCTCATTAGGGAAGCAAACATCGCATCCTTAGGTAAAGACATGCCTTCCACTTACCTAAAAAGACAATTTTTTCCGTCTCAAGTCTAACTCGAGTTTGGTTCCAGCAAACAACACATCCTGTTGAGGTAACGACCTGGCCTTTCACCTGTATAAAAAAAAACAACTTTTTCTTTCAAGTCTTACTTGAGTTTGGTTTCATAATAAATACAAAAGAAGTGTCACACATTAACAGAATACTACATACATGACCTGGCACTTCTAATACCATATGAGTGTATCAAGCACCTACAGTTTACTTGGAAGATTATGTGTAGAGGAACTCAAAATATTTACTTTGAGGACCTCAAATATTTACTTTCCATCCATTTCCAAGCTAGAATCGACCACCAGTAGTCCTACACTTAATCTCCTCTACACAAAGCTAAATGATATGTTACGACATAAAAGAGACCTCAATAATTTTGAACTCCTTAATTTTTTTTGTTTTTTGAAATGGAACTCCTTAATTTCACAGTCTATAATAGAAGAGAACTTATCAAACATATTTACTTGTCTATGACCGACAGGAAATATAATGCTTGATGGGAAGAACCCTACTTGAAAAAGTGAAATCTAAGCTTTTCAAACAAGTACATGATTTACTAATCATTATCTCATTCAGACACAAAACCTCAAACATACAAAATCCAATCATTTTAATCAATTCAAATGACATGAACTCCAAAATAAGACTGAAATTATTACCTCCTGTAAATTGGGATGAAATTGGCAACTTTAAGCATCAGAAATACATCCTCCTCTATCTAACAAATCTCATGCATCCTAGACAAATTTAACAACACAAAACTGCTAAAATAAAACTTAAAATTAAAACTGTAAATAAGATGGAAACTGTTCTATAATTGTATTTTGGAATCACTGCATTCTCATCGGGAGCTTAAAAATTAAAACCTGAATTTTGAATGTAGATTGAAAATGCCGTGTGAGTACATTCAAAGCTTTCTCCTTCAATACTACTGAGAAAAAAAAATACTAGATTCAGGACAATGACAGATAAATAAGATCAATCATCTAATCAAATGTGCGTATGTGCATTTTAACAGAACAATGACAGACTACCACATACTTGACCACAAACCAAGGATATGTAACATCCAATGGAAACTGGCTTCAATCTCAAATGACCCTTCAAATCTTTGACTGGTTCATCTCTCTAATAGAGGACATGTGTGATACATGGGCTAAAATGGATTGATTTTGCTAGAGAAAGCAACTGATACACAACATCCACGGTTTTTTATCCATGTTTCCTAGCATTGCTAGAGAAAGTAATGGTGTTAGCATGCTCCCCCAGCTCATCTGTTGTCAAATTGTTTTCAACACGTGGTACCTACTTGACACCTCCCAACTCCGAACTACCCAACGCGTTCAATCATCTATTTCTTTGTTCACTCTTTCTTTGTATTTTTTTTGGTGTGCGTCTTTCTTCACTCTCTATCCATGTTTGCTACATAACCACCCAGAAAGTGCTTGGCTTTTTTTAAAAAATCCTGCAGTCTTGTAATCGCTTCCTCTTATTTAATACTAGGAAACAACCTTTCTTTCTCACTACTAAAACCTAGTTCAATTAAATCTCAAATTCATTCTTTTGTATATATACAGATTGGTCATTGGATTCAAAAAAATTCGAGGGTTTCTCGTTATATCTCACATCAAGATATAATTCCAGTTTGGGTTATCAGGATATAACTTATCAGTTGAAATTGAAGAAGGTAGGAAAAGTGGAATCGATTTGTGATTTAATGAAATTAAATATGGTGAAAAAAACGTCGTCGGCGGTGTTGCTGGTGCTGGTGGCGGTGACATGACCTCAATCTTTGCCCATACCCCTTCATTTTGCAATATGTAAAGTGTTTTGTTCAATCAATCTGATTGATTTGGCGAACGATTAGAAGTTCAATTCTTTCAATTCTTTTGAAAGATGACATAGTAGAAATTGATGTAATAAATTCTTTGAAGGAGAAAGAACTGCAGGAGTAGAAATCCTTGTACAAATCGATAGGTATGAGAAAACATGGGGGAGTTGAGAAGATGCGAAAGAAAGAAAAGAAGAAAGTTTTTCTTTGCCCCTGAACTGTGTGAAATTTACAAAAAAATTAACTGAGAATGTACATGCGGAGGGGCAATAATGTCCTTTCATCGTCGACGGAAAAAAAAAGGTCGTACGCCAAATTCTTAATATTAGTAAGATTATAGAGATAGGATGGAGATACCACTACAAGTGCTCTAAGCGACCAAAGTTAATAATGCCGCGTGTTCAACTTCTTCAACTCTAGATCGAGGTTTTACTGCAACACAGAAAGGAAAAAATGGAAAGCTGCTAACCTGTTTCTGTCTGTCTCCCTCAGGCGTCAGATTCACTTCGGATGAGATTCAAACAAGGAAAGGCATTATAATACTTTTCTAATCTCTGGTATTCGATTCATTTCTCATTTGAATTTTCATAATTTTTGTACCCAGATTTAACTTGTTTTCAGGGTTGGTCATGAGGCCGTGCACTCTGTTCGGTGTACGCGGCCCATTTTCTAAGACGGACCTAAATTAGTAAAAATTGTGCCCCCTAGCTAGCCCAGTAGTCCTTTCCACCCGTGTTACACACAGGCAAAAACCAATCTTTCCTTCTCTTCTTTTACTCATCCTTGTCTTTGATTCCTTCTCCTTCCTATGAAAAAAAACCTAATTCAATTGCAGCAAGAAGCAAAAGATAGAGCAATAAGGATTTATCAAGGTAAGAAAAACCCAATTTATAAATTAGGGTTCTCAAAAATTATAAATTAGGGTTATCAATTTATGTTAAATCTTTGGTATACAGCAATATTTGTGTGAAATTGTTGTACTTATCGGTTGTTTTGTTGAATTTGATTACTTTGCGTTTGAAATTTTGGTTGTTTTGCGTTTGAAATGTTGAATTTGAAAGTTGAAAGTTGAAACGATATTGTTATGTCTGTGAATCAATGCATATATTCCTGGGTTTGGTACTACTGTAACAGATATTGGTTTGCTTGTGTGCTGCTAGCCCTCTTCGTATTACCTTGTTTAGCCAAATGTTTCTGTAGCTATATCAAGTGAATCAGCATTGGCTTACATTTGAACTATGAACTATTCAAGTATGGCTGTTACCTGTTAGTCACCATTGGCTGTTGTCTGTTGGGCAGCAAGCTTTACATTGGTTTGCTTTTCTGTTGATTACTTTAATTTTGAATTTGTTTTGCTTTTGCTGTTATTTGTATGCAGCAAGCTTATTGGGTAGTTGAGAATGGGCATTGGTTGCTGCTTGCCTGCTTCTTGCTTGGTTTGAATCTTGATTCTTACAAAATTGTTGGCAAAAAAAATAAAAATTAGGGCCTTTTTTTTGCAAGTTCGCACAAGGCCCTGTTTTTCACAGGATCGGCTCTGCTTGGATTTATATTATTTCTCACTTTCAGTTGCTTGGTAGTTGATTAAGCATTTTAGAGCCGGGATTTCCTGATTTTACTCTGCTTAGGGCTTCATGGTGATGTTGAGTTATTGCTGCTGGTGTTAATATCTTACATTTTCCTATTGTATTACCAAAAATGCTTAATTTTTCCACTATACCACGTGAAGGGTTGTAGTGAAATATGGATGGGTTGAGAGAGTTGGGGAATATCATAATGGTGGTGTCTTTATTGATTACAAAATGAGTAACCTAGACTAGGGGAAATAGCATACTTGTCTTCTGTCGATGTTGGAGAAAGATACAAGGCCTTGTTGGTGTAGTGCCATGGTCTTTTGATTTTATGGTTATATGCAAGTAGTTTGTTAAGTTTTGGCATTTGTTTGTTGAAAGACCATTTATGTGACTAACCGTGTAGAGAAATTTTTATATGCTGTAGAAAGTAGTAGAGCGAGAAAGTAGTTCATCATGGCTGAGTTGGAGGAGCTAAAAAAGAAGCTCGCTCCCTTATTTGATGCTGAAAAGGGTTTAGATGGACCATCTATGAACCTTTATGAATCATACATGGCAAGTATTTTCAGTGTCTATAAAACACAATGATGCAACATTTTTGTTGTTGTCTTGTAATTTGTTGTTTTACTTACAGGTATCAGATGGTGGAACTGTAAACTTATTAAGCAGGTCTTGTGGGGTGTATAACATCAATGAGCTTGGGTTGCAAAAACGATCTTCTTGGTTGGTAGATGAGACAGATGTCAGTGAAAAGACATACAGGTGTGCTTCACATGAGATGCGCATTTTCGGAGCCATAGGTAGCGGCGCAAGTAGTGTCGTTCAGAGAGCTATCCATATTCCATCTCACAGAATTTTAGCCTTAAAGAAAATTAGCATTTTTGAGAAGGTATGTATAGCACTTACGTATGAGTCCTATCAACTCTTTATTTTTGGGATTTGGTCATAGTAACTGGATCAAGGTAATCCACGAAATGAAAAATGCATGTTGTTTCCTACTGATCGTTTTGATTTACATATATGTTTCTTTGGTTTGTATTCTAGGAAAAGCGGCAGCAGCTTCTTACTGAGATTCGTACGTTGTGCGAAGCACCTTGCTATGAAGGTCTTGTGGAATTCCAAGGAGCATTTTATACCCCAGACTCGGGGCAAATAAGCATAGCATTGGAGTACATGGATGGAGGTTCCCTTGCAGATGTCTTACGTGTGCGAAAATCTATACCAGAACCAATTCTTTCATGTGTAGTTAAGAAGCTCTTGCGTGTAAGTGCCCTATTTTCTTCACTTCCATCTCTCGCTTTCTTTTTAGACTTTCATGAAATTCGTGAGGTCATCTACATGGTCTTTATCTTAGAATTGTTTCATCTTATGCCTGTTGAAGGGTTTAAGCTACCTGCATGGAGTTAGACATTTAGTTCACAGAGATATAAAGCCTGCAAATTTACTTATGAACCTAAAGGGGGAGCCAAAGATCACCGACTTTGGCATAAGTGCTGGTCTGGAAAACTCAATGGCAATGGCAAGTAACATCTATATGTTATCATACTAATAAAAAGCTATTTCTGTCTATTTCTCTCAATGGTTTCATTTATGTGGTATGGCTAACATTGGCGTCAATATGGTTTTACAGTGTGCTACTTTTGTCGGCACTGTTACATACATGTCACCTGAAAGAATTCAGAATGAGAGTTATTCTTATCCGGCTGATATATGGAGCCTTGGTTTAGCTTTATTTGAATGTGGGACTGGTGAATTTCCATATACAGCTAATGACGGGCCTGTTAATCTGATGCTACAAGTGACTCCCTTTTTCAACCTTTCGAAATTGTCCTCTTTGATTTAGCTTGCATGTCCTTATTGAAAATAATTTAGTGTAACTCGGTAACATAATCTTTAGAACTGCATGTAGTTTCTGTTAGTGTATGATTCTATTCCATCTACTTATCTTGTTATCTGACATCCCGAGACTAATATGGCAGATCCTGGAGGACCCATCACCTTCACCGTCTAAAAATTCCTTTTCCCCAGAATACTGCTCATTTATTGATGCTTGCCTATTGAAGGATGCAGAAGCAAGGCCAACTGCCGAGCAGGTGATCACGCTGTCATTCAAAGATTGAAATTAGAACTGATATATACCTGTCTTATATAAACAAATTATTTGTCTAGTCTGCCTTAAGGCACAGTAAATTTGTTGTGTAGTTGGAGATCTCTCTGTTCTTGGGATAAGCTTCTTTTAATTCTATTGGCTTATAAATTATTGGAATCTTGGAGTTGTTTCCCTTTTATAAGGCTATGAACTTCATCTTTCTTTAATTCACTCTTTCTTGCTGTGCAGCTTCTCTCACATCCATTCATTAGAAGGTATGCAAGTGCAGAAGTTGACCTTGCAGCATTTGTTCGAAGTGTTTTTGATCCAACACAGAGAATGAAGGATTTGGCTGATGTGAGTCTCTACTGCTTCTCTTCTTGTATTTCTTCGATAGTTCGATTAGTTATTTTTACCATCCACTTACTCTTTAAACAATGTATCAAATATAACCGTATTATATAGTTATAGAGTCGATAGGCGAAAGTTATTTTGTTGCAAGGATAATTGTAACCTTGTACATGTAGTAGCAAACACTTACTCTTTAAACAATGTATCAACTATAACTGAATTATATAGTGATGCAGGAGTATTCTGTGACTTATTTAGGGTGTCTTATATTAGGACACTATTTGCTAGTTTCTTTATTTAGGAGGGGCGTTACATGTCCTTAATAGGTTTCTTTTCCTAGGGGTTTCGTTTTAGTATAAATAGGCTATTAGGTTATTCTTAGACTGAGAGACTTTGATATTGTTTTTCTTAACGATTGTTATCGATAATAATCTGCGGATTATGGAGAGTGTTGGGTATTTACCCTAAACTCGAACTATCTTACGTTCTTAGCGCTCTTTCCTCCTGTTCTATTCGCTATTTTCTGTTCTGTTCGATATTTCTATGTGTTCGCAACCCTAGAACTGCATCATATAGTTATAGAGTCGATAGGCGAAAGTTATTTTGTTGTATGGATAATTGTAACCTTGTACATGCTTTGACAGATGCTTACAATGCACTATTACTTGCTTTTCAACGGATCTGATGAGCTTTGGCATCATTCGAAAACCTTATATAGCGATGATTCAACTTTCAGGTACTCTGTACAAATCTTAAAACCTTAGGTATGAAAAAACCCCAATTTCTATGCCATATCTCTAAAACATCAAGGTATATTTGAAGAAAAATATTACAGTAATGTATAACTTTTTAACTAATAATTATTTCTGTTTGCTTTTAGTTTCTCAGAGAAAGTCTCTACAGGCTCTACTGAAATATTTGCAACTTTGTCGAACCTTAGAACAACTTTAGCAGGTGATTGGCCCCCTGAAAGACTAGTGCATGTTGTCGAGAAACTTCAATGTCGAGCTCATGGCGAAGATGGAGTTGCAATTCGCGTGTCTGGATCATTTATAATCGGAAATCAGTTCCTTATTTGTGGAGATGGGATACAAGCTGAGGGTATGCCAAACATCCATGATCTTGGGATCGATATCACGAGTAAGAGGATGGGAACGTTTAAGGAACAGTTCATCATGGAGCCAGGGACCGTGATTGGACGCTATTTCATTGCTAAACAAGAACTATATATCATCCAGTAGAAAACTTCCAACGATGTTTCGTTTCCCACCTAAGCTGCCAGCTTAGTCCGCAATCTGTATTCGTACGTCTCCCAGTGACTCTTGAAAGTTGGGGTCTCCCGTTGTTTGTTAATACTTCTGTATTCACTTTGTATGTTAATCTGACTCCCTGTCCTACTTTGTATACAGGAACATTTGTCTTGAGCAAACGGCCAAGATCTTCAATAGGAAGGACATGTAATGCTCTCTTAAATTGAGCACGTTTATTCTATGTAGTTGCACCACACTGCATATAAGTTGATGTATTTATGTAAGTTGTAACAGGAACCAATCTGTAATGCCACCTTGTTAACACGTGGTTGAGGAAAATAATACTTCCTCCTTCCATCCCAAAATATTTGAGCCCTTTTCCTATTTGACCCCAAAATAATACTTCCTCCTGTAAACAACTCATAAGCATTCCCGTGTTCTTCTGCCTTCAGAAATCCTTCACAACCCTTGGCTATAAACCATCAAACCCTGGTTAGACGACGACAAACTGGCATGAGAGAACCAGACGCAGCAACAGAATGAAGAGGTGCATATCGGGTTGTAAAAGAAATCTGGTAGCCCTGATCCAAAATTCTTCTATGTTCAGCCTTCTTCAGTGGTAGCCCCGAGTAACTGTAACTGGTGCATTAATAACTTCGTTTGAATTTCAGCTGCCCTTTATCCTGTATGTGGCTGTCTGTAGTGGCTCATCTATCTGGTTGCCCCTTAGTGAATGTCTGCCCCTTAGTGCTCAATTGGCTGCCAATATCAGTTTCCCTGGAAATGACAATTGTGCCATTTTCCGCGAATTTGATAGCTTTCTCTTCATTTATTCTGCAAAACTCCAAAATAGCTGCAAAACCCAAACAAAGCGCAAAATGCAACTAATACAACAAAAATAACAAAGAAAGTGTAATCAATTAATACTTTAGAGAGGTGTTTTAGACACCTATCAAATACCCTCACACTTAGACGTTGCTCGTCCTCGAGTAAACCAAGATAACAAAATAAAAGAAATAAAAATAATTACTCCAACTTCAAACTACTTGTTAACGATTGAGGAAAGACATTAAACAACCTATTTAGTTGGCATACGTTAACTCTTAAACTATAGGAATCATTTAGCCTTCAGTTCCATGGAAATTCATATAGCATTCACAACTCTACTCAGACAACCTTTAATCTCTTTCGTACACTCGATGTTAAAATGCTCGAAATTTATCAACTCAAATCACTGGGATAGATTAGAAGATGGATGGAAATAGTGACGTGTGCGGTATGCTACTAAAGTGGATGGTGTTTCCCACATCTCTCTGAAAGTCAGTGCCAGGATGAATCCTATGGATTGAGATACTGGTCAGAACTTTAATATCAACACAACTAGTATATACAAATGTCCCAGTGGTCGATAATCCTAGATTTAGATCTGGTATATACAGGGGTCCCAGCGGTTGATTTTATTATTTATTTACTCCAATTGGTCTAATTGGTCGGTCTTTTTTTTTTTGTTTTTGTTTTTATTTTTTTGAGTATCTCAACCACTCTACTTCACCCTAGCGGCGATAACAAGTTGATGCTGGTGCCCCACCAAATTACTTAGAGACAAAAATGCAAAAATAAAAAGAAAGTAATATGGTTACGACTAATCCCGAGGCATAATTACATAAAGTTCCTAATAGAATAAAGATCACCATGCTATTTCTAACACCTGAGTTATGCGTTCAAACATGAATAGACCATTCGCGGGCACACCAATTCTTATAGTTGAAGAGTTTTTGTTTCCATCTACTTAGAATGGTCAGTGTCCGTCCTAAATAATTAACAAGTTTCCTTATTCTGGAGTAAAAATATGAAAAAAGTTGACATCAGTTTTCGGAAAACCCATACCCCACACTTGAATGTTACATTGTCCTCAATATAATTAAATCATCCAATGTCAAGTCAAGAATAATAAGCTACCCTACAATGATATGCAATAAAAACATAAAATAAAAGACAGAGAATATAATACAGATTTCATGGTTGACTCCCATGAAGCATAATCAAGTGGGTTGACTCCCACGAAGCAAAATTGGATGGGTTGACTCCCATCAAGCACCTGGTTTTGACGTCGTCAGCGCGACTTGCAGAATTGATTCCCCGTACACTATCAATCTGCAAATATGGGGATCTATCCAGACGACAATCTGCAATTCTAGTAACAACTTCACACGAATATTAGCATGATCAACTGGCAATATCCAAGGACAAAAATGAAGCTGTCAAAAGTGAAGAGGTACCCCCAAATTTAGTTCTTTTAAAAGATGAAATAATTTTATGAAAGACACCATATTCAAGGGTTCTCTAGCAATATCCACCGGATCAACTGGGTGAACATGAATAGGTACAAGAGAATATATATTATCACGAGAAGCAAAATCATCCAACAATTTTTTTGAAGCACACACATCTAATCCTAAACCAGGAACCCTACGAAAAGTTGGGTAAACTAATCCAAGTGACACATAATGTGAATTCAGAATTCTTTATCTCATCCTTATGTGAGGATTTCAACAAGCCTTCCAATCTAGAATCCAAAGCTCCTTTTTGAATATTTACCGTATCTAGTAATGACTTTAAAGAATCCACCTCCCTCGTAATAGTTTGAGAATATCTATTTCGATATATAAACTTTCATTTGATGCCGTCTTCCAAAATTTCATATAATCGAGATACCACACACCTTTTAGTTCTTGAAGCTTCAAAAGCCAACGGAACACTATTGCATAAGACTTCATCCCCAATCCAAAGATCTTCCCAAAACCTAATCTCATTCCCCGCACCAATATCAAATTTCACATGTTTGTTGAAATATTCAAGCTCACCATAAATATTGTGCCATAAGCTAACCCTCTTTGGCCCTTTAGGACGAAGAGTTTTCCAACCGGTTGAGTTTCACCAAATTTTTCCACAATAATCTTTCTCCAAAGTGCTTCTTTCTCCGTGCCAAACCTCCACCACCACTTTTTTTAGAAGCGCCGAGTTCATATGTTTAGACATTCGTATTCCAAGACCACCATTTTCCTTTGATTTTACAACATTTGACCATCTAATATTATGAATATTCTTATTGGAATCATCATCCCAAAGGAAGTTCCTCACTATTTGATCAAGCTTTTTTGTGATGGAGCAAGGGGCCAGAAAAATTGATAGATAGCAGATAGGTAAGATTTCCAAGAAACTTTTTATAAGAGTCAACTTACCTCCTCTCGTTATTGTCCTCCTGTTCCAAGAGTAGAGTCTCTGCGAACAAGACTCGGTAATCTTTTCCCATTTTTGAGTGCCACAATTTTTATCACCCAAAGGAAGACCAAGGTAAACACTTGGAAAGTTTGACCTTTTATACCCCAACATATCTTCAATGTCTTCATCAAGATCAACACCAAATAAACAACTTTTGGAAAAATTGATCTTCAAACCCGAGGTTAACTCAAAGCAAATAAGTAAATACCGAAGAGAATCTACTTGTTCGCTCTTCGCATCAAGAAAGACAATGGTGTCATCGGAAAATTGCAAATGCTTAACTTTGATTCCCCCATTTTCACCTCGAAACCCGATATTTTACCAACCTCTTGAGCCTTGCACAACATAAAACTCAAAACTTCTCTAACAATTGTAAAATGGAAAGGAGAAAAAGGATCACCTTGACGAATACACTTTCACTACCAAAAACTACTTAGGTCCACATATAAAAATATGTACAAGAAACCTAACCAAACAGACTATTACGAAATTGTAATTTGTAAATATCAGTGATGCTTGAATCAAAATCCCAGATTCTAATATGCACCCAACCAGAGCTGAGATGAGAATCGCCTTTCGAGGAATTAATACACAAAGTAACTAGTATTGAGTTCTCTCAGAGAGACTGTGACTCAGTTTAACACTGAATAGTCTAATTTCACTATTACATAGAGGACAAACAGAATCGACATCCTATACAATTTCATCTTGTCCTTGGTTGGTAGAAAATTTCCTAGCCATCTAATTTTGTTTCCCTGTCAAACAGACTCGATATCTTTTCTACAACTTGGTTATCAAACAAAGCACTATGTCCCTGTCAGTCAATTGACCCATATCTTTCCTAATCTCTTCCTTCAATCATAAAGTAACATATATGATGTCCGTTTAGGTCTACCTTACCTGTCCTGGTAATCCTATAGATAAAGTGTGTAAAGATAACTCCTTGAGATCTAATTTTTTCACATTTTCTGCTAAACGATATAGTATTGCTGGCACTAAAAGCAGCCCACTAGAGTGAAACCAAGGGATAACATGTTTCATAATAAAAACAAAGGGAACAACACACCATAGATCATGTAGCAAAATTACTAAACCAGAAGACATTAAGAGAGGTAAAAGAGTAAGTAAGAGCAGCTGTGATTGTCACGTACAGATCAATGAGTGGGATATAAGCTAGGAAGACTACTGATCGTGTGAATTGGTTATTCTGTAGGAATATGTAAACATACAAGCAGATCAGAAATGCAGGTTTACCCTACGTAACGCAAGAATTTAAAACAATAGAGGATGCTAAAAACAATGTGGTAGCATGGTCAAAAGAATGGGTGATCAATCTCTCTACTGTAAGTTTCTTTACTCCACAATTTCATGTATATTTTGCTAAAACCTTTGTCTATGCATTTGTACATCATAAAATACTTTCCTGCTACATATAGAGGAAGCCATTCGAAATTTTTGATCAACAGGACGACAACCACAAGGCACTTGAAAGCTCCGATCAACAACATGATGACAATGACAACCGAAGGACACTTGAAAGATCCGATCAACAACATGATGATAGCCAGAAGACACTTGAAAATACTAAGAAGATTAAGAAGAACAAGAAGAAAGCTTCTGATATGAACGACTGGATATTGAAGCCTCTGAGAACCAGCAAGATAATTAATATTGTAGCCTATCTAAAATAAGAGAAATAGTTGTGCTTCCGTAGGCTTTGAATGTTTAATTTTTTTGAATCTCCAGTTGATTTATTATCTTTTAAATTTTTTCCATTTATCTGATCAAGACATATGTAGCTTTTATCATATGATTAATAAAATAAAAAATTGAAACAATTTGCGTCAATGGTTTTTAATGAGTTTATGTTAGGTGGCCAATAGGTCCGATAAAACAAGTAGCTCATACAACATTCTTGTGGCTAAATATGAAATCCAATCACCATTTAGATGTGAAACGGTGGCCGATGGACAAATGCGACCATCTTTTAAATGTGAAACTGTGACCGATGGACAACTACATCCACCTTTTACAAATATCCTCAATCGCATTAGTTATCACCGTCTTCAAAGAAGAGATGAGTCTAACATTAAATTCATCAAAGCTAGCGATTATCTTCGTCCTCAAATCACCGAACTTAACAGGCTACCAAACTAGCTGATCATGGAATCTGGAGCCAAGGGAATGACAATAGAGTGTATTTTTTTGATTACAGATGGTGGGAGATCAACATGACAGGAAGAGAGATTCCAGCGAAGGCCAGTCTTATCTATAACATCTTTAACTTTAAGATTGTCATCAATGACGGAACCATCCGAAACAATTGCGCTAAGGGGAAAATTTTCAACCCATGGGTCTGTAGATGGTGAAAAATGAGAGAGGGACAAGATTGTCAAAACACTCTCGAAACCATGTCTTATTAAAGGCAATCGCCTATTCAGGCTCATCTCTATAGCTCAGAGTGTAACCCACTCCATGAGATGAACAAACTCTCTATGAGCTCTCTCTTATAACTCCGGTGGGGAGGGTAACATCATAGGGCAGTACTAATGATCTCACCAACATATTAAACCCATTGATCTGCCCAGAGTCAGGCCACTTAATGGTACACGGTGAAGAATCAACAGAGACGTATCCTCATGGATTTCCTCTTAAATACGACTCAACACACGAGTCTTGGTGCAAACCTCGGAATATTGAAGCTCCAGGCCGGTCCGGAGCTCTCTGAGAAGCATACACCAGCCTAAACAGGCCTAAGCGGACCTAATCCCAAGTTCAGGATGGTCTAGCATACCATGGATAAACACGCCATGACCTCAAGTGTGTTGTAGCATAAGCACTCACACCACGACTAAGGTACAGGCTGCCCAAAGTCGACCTTGGCCAGATGCCAAAGCCATAAACGCCACATAGCATGGCATCACAAACCATGAACTACCATGGATTCACAAAAATCAGCCTTGGCCAAGAGGCCAAGGCCATGGCATAAGACGCCACAAGACTACTTAGCCTTGGCCAAAGGCCAAGGCCGTAACAAAGAATATGGCCGCAAACAGGCTGGCCTTGGCCAGGGGCCAAGGCCATGGCGCCACAACAAGTGGACCTTGGCCAGAGGCCAAGGCCATGGCGCCACAACAAATGGACCTTGGCCAGGAGCCAAGGCCATGGCGCCATGATCCATGGCGCCACAACAAATAGACCTTGGTCAGGAGCCAAGGCCATGGACAAATGGACCTTGGCCAAGATCCAAGACCATGGCGCCATGACCCATGGCGCCACAACAAATAGACCTTGGCCAGGAGCCAAGGCCGTGGCGCCATAAGCCCTGGCCCCCTTTAACACGCCAAAGTGCGTCCAAAAATTGGCCTTGGCCAAAAGCCAAGGCCGTGGCGCCATAGTCCATGGCGCCACAACAGGTTACCCTTGGCCAAAGGCCAAGGCCGTGGCGCCATAAGCCATGACTAGCGCCAAAGCACAAGCACTTATGGCCTTGGCCAAAGACCAAGGCCACTCCTATACTTGTGTCCAGGAGACACTATATCATGTTGGTCACGACAATCAGTCGTACAACCCTACTCTACTCAACTCAACTACGCAATATCCGCGTATCACTCGCTCGAGATATCAAAACGTCACACGGGGGGATAACTTTAGGGGTATTGGTCTGGCGGTCTACGGCAGTTGAAAGAAACTGATGGAGATAGTGGGCAGTTACGAGAAGATGGCGCGAGTGGGCATGTTCCACACGACTCAGGCAGTTATGGAAACCAACGCATGTCCTCCACTCCTCCACTCTTCCACGACTTCCACCTTCTCTGTCGAGAGATCAGGGTGAGTTCAAACTATAAATAGAGGCTTCCTCTATTTTCCAAGGCAGAACATTGAAAACATCTATCCAAGAACGTTCAGAACACACAGAAACAACCAAGAGCCTCAGAGAAAACACCTGAGAATCGAAACACGTTATAGCCTTGGAGATTTCCAGTCGACTTCACGACAGAGATCTTGAACTCTCACACCCAAAACACATCCTCAACCTGATCTCAAGTTTCTTCGATGTTTCCCTCCCTAGACCAACCTCTATCCTCTCTGTGACCGAAGCAAGGTGGGAACGACCATCCTTGGTTTAGGCTTGCCTTGTTCGACTTTGATCTCCGAGCACTACGAAAGTACCCAGAGACGGTACATTGTTTTTCCAGGTAAAAACAGTTGGCGACCACAGTTGGTCATTCCAGAAACTAACTTTCTACCTAGTACCCGTGCACCATCGTAGAGAATCCTTGGTAATGTCACGCCCCTGCAAAATACTCTTCAAACAAAGAGAGTTAGAAGGACGTGAAGAACATGACCAAAAATCAGCTTTCTGGTGATATTTAGCCCGCAACAAATTAGAAATTATAGAATCATGCTAAGAATGGATTCTCCAAGCCATTTTGGCCAACAATGCTAAATTATTCATGGACAGATCTCGAACGCCTAGACCCCCATTCAATATAAGTTGGCATATGTTTTTCCAGCTCATACTATGTAATTTTGTGGCCACCATCAGTATGCTGCCAAAGAAAGTCTCGTTTATACCTATTCAAAAGTTTAGAGACCTTTAAATGAAACTTTAAAACTGACATTATGTGGTTAAAAAACAGGATCCACTGCGTCCTTTATCAAAGTGGGTCGGCCTACAAAAGTGAAAGACTTATATTTCCACCCTTGCAAACGGTTGATAACTTTATTTGTAAGATTAGAAAAAGTAGTAGTTGTAACTCTACCCCATTGAATAGGTACCCCCAGATATTTACCAGGATCTGCTTGGTATTTAACTCCAAGACATGTAGTAAAACAACGAACATTGCTCTTCTGTAGAACTCAGCAGTGCCCGCCTCCAGTAATCCAGGTTAGTCGCCCCTTAGCACCCATGTGGCTGCTGGTAATGCTTGCCCTGGAATTGGTTGTTTTTCCCTTTTCTGCCAATTTGATAGTTTTGTCTCATTTATTCCACATGTCTCCAAAATAGCTACAAAATGCAAACAAAGCGTAAAATGCAACTAATACACCGAAAATAACAAAGAAAGCATAATCAATTAAGTTTTAGACACATGTCACCAACTCTTCTTGTACCCCCATAACACCTCCTCGCCATCATCAGGCATTCATAGCTTTTTATCGGCTATCATCTGCTCTGGGGTTGGCAAGTAACTCAATTTATTCTTCTTTGCTTTCTTTTCTTATTCACATTGTGGTTGTGGTTGACCTCCCACCGGTCCAATTTCTCTTTCTTCCTCTCCTTCGTCTAGTAGTTGAACATTATCGACTTCTTCATATCTTCTTGCATCTTCTAGTGGAGGATTCTATTCTTCTTCACCTTGTAATTCATCATTATTTTCAGATTCAGCTGGTGGTCTGTACGGGTTTGGTTCATTGATGAGGAGCGTTTTTAGCAGGATTACGACTACTAGCAGTTAATTTCTTACCACCCTCTCGACGGGGACACAAACTACCAGAATCAGCATTGTCAGGATTTACTACAGTATCAAGTCTTCTCTTTTTTGGCACTTCCTTGGTCTTACCCTTACCCTTGATGGTGTTTCCAGTGTCCCTATACCACAAAACAAGAAAAAGATTAACAGTTAGACAGATAATAATCGGTTGACAAAAACAATAACATAAACCGATTATTGACAGAAGAAAATAAATGGTGGACATGGTTGCCAATAAAAACCTATTAAATTTTCTAGTTGAACATATCGGCTTTCATTCATGGTTACAACCAACGATTATAGTAAAAAATACTTACAAAATTTTTCAGAATTTTACCTCACATAATCGGTTCTATATAACACTTCTAAAGACCGATTAACTACTATACATAATTGGGAATCAATTGATGCCAATCGGCTTACTCAACACAAAATATCAACTAATTAAACTATATAAAATTAAGAATCAAATGATTTAATCTGCTTATGCAACACAAACTATCAACCGATTAAACTATATACAGAATTGGGAATCAATTGAGGCCAGTCAGCTTACTCAACAAAAAATATCAAACGATTAATATGAATTCGAAAAGACTGCTCAAAAATCCGCACACATAAGTGTATCTATCGACCGATTGATAACTTAAAATTTCATACAAAGGATTTTAATCGTTGGTTGATTAATTCGAATTGGAACGATTATACCTAGAATTCGAACATACAAATATCAAAATTTTTAGGGACAATAATCGTTGCATAACTAACTCAAAGAGGAATGATTAAAATTAATCGATATCTGAACTACATCTAACGATTGTGGGGTGTATATATTTTGGGGAAGACGAAGGCGAAGAACAATCGGTCGACTGTGTTATTAACATCGAACGATTCTGGGTAAATTTTACGAACAGTTGGGTTTTTAATCTTCAATTTGTTGTGCAAAATCAACTAAAAATCAGTTTAAATTTTTTGGATTTCGGCATTGAAGACGACGTTTCTCGATAAACCTTTGTTATATTAATTCCTGGATTGAAGGTTCTAGGATTTGGTCCCTCGTTTAGATTTTAAGACATCGTCGTTATATATAATTAACCGTGAGATTTTTTTAAAAATCGTCGATCAATCAAC
>JAJJMA010148529.1:0-10369 GCA_023529015.1 Papaver nudicaule
CTCCCGCAAAAACCTACGTACTTGATTCCCCTAGCTAACATCCTTTACAGGCCTAGGAGTTGCTCCACTTCCCTTCGTGAAGACTAGCGATACCCTGCCTCTAACAGGACACCTAAAAGTATCCAAGTAATTAAACGAGAATACGATTGTGATTTCCTTTAGACTTAAAGTCAAGGTTAATGGAAATCTGATATGTTGAATAGGTCTTATTGATCTAGCCTAAACAACTTTACCTCTTAACGTTTGACGAACTTAGTATTACACCTAGTTTGTGAATATACGTTAAGGAACTTCTAGGGTTTACGATTCAAGATCTACCTTACAAAGTTTCTATCAAATCTTGGTCGTGATAAGATTGAAAATATTCAATCGACCCAAGATACAGGATCATGAATTTAACTTCCGCCATGTGCTTCACGATCCTCAAGTGAAGAATTTCAATAGGCGTAGTCCAAAAGGACTTCGAGATGACGACCAACCTTTATGCAAGGATACACAGATATGTAGAGGATTAAGATTGTATCTTGCAGAAGGTCATCTATTTATAGTGATCACCAAGGGAGGCTTTGCTTAAAAATTAAGCAACCTTAAGTAGGGCTCAAGCAAGTTCCGGACTAAGAAGGTTCATAGCTTGAATAGCCGTTCTCAATCTTCTATTAACTTTGGACTAGGCCAATAGTTAAAGAAGACTCAACCTTGATTGAAGGTTTGCGACTTATGGTCCAAATCATATTTGAACATCGCTTGCGACTTCTGGTCCAAATACTTGTTTGAACATCGCTTGGATTAAGTAGTTGAATTCCATGGGCCAAGTAATGACGAGTCCGAGAACTAATCATGCCTAGACTGAAAACTTCAAGATATAAAAGTTAGAAGTTTTCTCATGGCTTATATGTACGCATTCATGAACGCGTTCATAGAGCTGTCAAATGGAGTTCGGGAGAATTCAGGAGAATCTGTGAACTCGTAAGTACGTGTTCATACAGACCCGCTCGTTCTCTGGAATGCCTTTAAGCAACTCATGTACGCGTTCACCGTTGAGGTCATTTCAAGAGACAATTCAACATACTCTACATGTACATAATATCACGGGATGTGACAAATGCAAAGGCGAAGAATCCTAGAATACCTTCGGATCATATAAACAACATCATAGACTATTGGTATGATAGAAATGGTAAATACGATATGGAAAGGAAAAACCTTTCTAACCTTTAGCGAGGACGTTATGATTTATCAAGTAGTAAGCTTCGGTCTTCTTCTTCAATGGTTTTCGTCTCGATTACCTAAAACTATCCTAGTCCGAGGTTGTAGAGTAAACTTATCAAGGATTGTGTTTTTGTCACCTAAACTTGACAACTGACTTGAGATAGCAATATCAATGGGTTCAACCGAGCAATGCTCTAACAATCTCCCCCTTTGTTGATTTTAGTGACAAAACCAATCTTACATATGGATTCAAAAAGTAAAATCTTTTAGCTCTAACCATAATGTACTTGATCTTCTTGTAATCTTCAGCGTCTTCAGATAAGAGTGTTCCTGCAAGTGAAGATTCAAGGTAGAGATAACAAACTTCAAAGTCACCACGCATCTTGGTTTCTAGAAAGACATAGTCCAATAAGAGTTTGTTATGCAATTGAGTAGTATATAAAACTTGTAAGCATATTGCATCGATGCTTCAAGATACTACACAATATGATATGTTCACCCCTTTACTCAATACACTAACTTTTGCTTTGACATGACAAGCACATCTAAATTAATCCCCCTATGACAATGCCGTAGACAATTGTCGTAGTAGATAGAATGATTTTACTCCCCCTTACTACCAGATTTCGCCCCCTTTTAGTCATAAAATAGGCAAAGAAAAAAAATAGGAATCCTCATAAAATCGCAATAATCAATGTAGACAAAGGTAAGCATACCTGAAACGAGAGAT
This sequence comes from Papaver nudicaule, assembly GCA_023529015.1. Lineage (NCBI taxonomy): Eukaryota > Viridiplantae > Streptophyta > Magnoliopsida > Ranunculales > Papaveraceae > Papaver > Papaver nudicaule. The sequence goes on from JAJJMA010148529.1 coordinate 1,940, forward strand.
AAAAGGATGCAATTTTCTCGTAGATTCCACAGCCGCACACCCCAAAAAGATATTACCATGAAGCACAAGTTCAAAAGAACTCTCCCCCATTATGTGTCATTCCATATGGAACAAAGCGACGACCTTCCCAAGCAAGGATTTGGAATAAATTCTTGGGTGATGTAGAATTTCACAAGTAAAATTGTAAATATGTTTTTCTTTCCCAGCCAGTTACGGTCAAATAGGAATTCAAGGTTTAATCTTCCTACTTTCTCAGAGAGTTTCAGTCAACCATCGCCTTTAGAGAAAACATTAGGTTACCCCTTCCTAGTGGTTGTAAGACTAAGAATTAAAGGTACAACATTTAATCCAGTGGAGTTCAACATTGTATCCTACGAGGTTCCTCTTTATCAAAATCGTGTCCCCTTATCCATAAGAGTCAGAAGCATGGATTTTGACAGTTCTTCATGAACTGCTTTACCCGTGTAGATGACAAAATATAACATCCACCACAGAAGGCAACAGGAACTGGACGAGAGGTCCTGCAGGTCCTGCATGACAACCGAGAAAAGGATCAGACTGAAGTATTAGAGTCCGGATAGGCGCAAAGGCTGTGGATACAGAACCCGACACGACCAAAGGCGGTTAAGCAAACAACGGAGACTGCAAAGGAGACTACGAGGTTCTGTCATCCAAGAGGCGGGAATGCGAGCGAAACAATCGGATCTAAGATATTTATCTGATGTATTTACTAATTCACCCCTAAACTTGTATTCCCGTCGTCTATAAAAAGGCATGCCATGCCTCATCTGTAAACCAAGTAATCCATTAATGAGAAAACAAGACTAGACTCTTTCTCTAAACAATCTCTTTCTTTACTTTACTGTTATGATGGTTAGTTGAAGCAAATTGTTCACATCACATTATCGATCCAGTAGATTCGTTGACTAGTAGAAGATTAGTAGATCAAAGTAAAGTCTAATTGTCTCTTAGAATCACCGGATTCACACCGGATAATTGGTGAAGGTATGATCTAAACCTAATTTCGTATCTTCATTTGGCGCCGACTAACCTTGAATTCTTATATTTTGATCATATTTCAACTATAAAATTCAGATTTGAAAGTTTTAAAACAATTTCTAATGATTTTCATTCCATTATCAAATAATTTTTAGATCGGAAATTTTTGGCGGTAAAACGAAATTTCAAAACCTAAAATCTCATATCTAGAAATTTACATGTTTCATTAAAAATTTGAATGCATAAACGTTTTTTAGTTGATAAATTAGAAGTAAATATAGCCAATTATCTACAATTGGGAAATCGATCTAATATTTATTAATGTTTTCATGAGAAAAACCGATGAATGAAATGAGAAAGATAAAGAAATTATGGATAAGAAGATTCAAAGACGTGATCAAACCATAAAAGATAACAGATCTAAAAGAAATCGAAAATCATGGAAGTTTTTCTTAAATTATAAGATTATTTTTCATTTTCGAATCGATTAAATTAAATTATTACGATTCCAAAACGTATACACTTTATATTTGCATGTTAAGATTACGAAATATATCGCATGATTCATAATTTGTTGCAATTAAATCCATATTTAGATTATTTTCTTCGGAATACAGTCATACTTCGTAATATAAAGAATTGTATTCCAACATAAGTGAAAATTGGATTATGAAAGCTTGGATTTGAATAAGATAGTTAATGAAGCACTTAGCACAGAATCTGTTTCAGGTACGTACAGACACATATAAGAAGTTTTGATTCAGTAGATAGATGTTAAACTATGATAATGTTTACAACCGTTAGATATCCTAAGATAAACTAGAAATAGATAGATGCTTTAGATCTAAGAAATATATATCTAATTTAAGAAACTTGTATAACTGGAGCTAACTAGGTCTTACAACACCGAGTGCAGCCGTGCGTTGCTACCTTTCCAACCTTGTTGAGTAACGTATCCGTTCTTGAATAGCCGTATATCAGAAGAGACGGACTTTAGAATAGACAAGAACGTGATCAGGTTACCAAGGTTACAGGTTAATCCGATTTCAACCAAAGATGGTTTCAATCTCCTACCTGTGCTTCCCAACTCTCAAGAAAGTCTTTATAGTCGTAGGGAGTTCCCAGAGGAGCTGCAACCTATAGAGGATGACTATACCACAACAAGCATTCACCGAAGTGAAAAGAGTTTACGCTACCTTCCCTAAGGACCTTCACGTATGCTTGATGCTTGCGGTATTTGTCCATAGACACCTCTATTTATAGCACTCAATAAGATAGGTTGCTTTGGAATAAAGCAATCAATTACTTGTCCCACAAGTTAGGGAAACCCTAAACTTGATAACCAAGTAATAGAGATTAATCTCAATTGGAATTCTTTTTATCATTATCTGCCAAGTGTTTTGTTAGCTCAAAAACACTTCAAGATAGAAATCCAACAGACCAGAGATAATCTTATCTTATTGACTCATTGAGGATCGTTAGATGGAACACAAAAGATATTATGTTTTACACAAGTCCATCTAAGAGATAAAGGAGTTTGGAATTTGACTCAGAGTGAAATTTCTAAGAGAATCTTCACTAAATCCGACACCAGCAAGATGACTACCGTCAGGTTCACGTACTGGTACGCGAATAAAATAGCCATCTCGAACTCAGAAGAATTTCCGAGTTTCTGGTACGCAAACCGGTTCGTGAACCGTGCGCCTGTCAAATTTCGTCAAATCTGGATTCCGCTGGAAGTACTGGGCTGAGCCAGAACTTAGACGTGTGAACGTCCTCAGCTGTGATCCATGGACTCTTTGCTCAAGAGTACTCCTTTAGATTCATCCATATCCAACTAACAGTTTGCAAGCAAACCATTGCAATGGACACATGGCACCGAATCTATCTCATTCATTCTTGTACTCACAGTATTTGTGGGATCAAACACTGGTCATGACACAAGGCCACGTTACACAAGAATTCGATCTCAATCGCTATTATCACTACTAAAGTAGTCGACTATATTTCGAAAGAATAGATGAAGTAGAATAGAAGAATATCCATAAAGTCATAACTCCTACTAACCTTTTGTCGATGAAGAATAATTGATGTCTTCTTTGTCTTCACAGTCTTCGTCTTCAAGGTCTCTACTACTTTGTCTATATCCCAATTCCGAAATCTAAACTCTAGTAGGCTAAATCAAGAATTGAGTTTTGACACCTAAAACTGACAACTAGCTTGACATACCAACGCTAGTGGGTTTGACCGGACAATGCCCTAACAATTACTGCTAAAGCAACTCATGATTCTGTTGCTCAACAACATCACACCTTCCTTAGTCAAAAAGCAAGAATAAATTGGGTTCAGTATGGAGATGCAAATACAAAATTTTTCCATGCTAATATAAAGCTCCGACAGGAAAGGAATGCTATTATGGAGCTTGAAGATGCTAATGGTTCCATTATTACTTCTCAACAAGGGATTTCAGATATCTTAATTGATCACTTCAGTAATAAATTTACTGCAAAACAGACTATTATGCCTAATGATTTATTTGATGCAGTGCCTAGAGTTATTACATCCGAAGAGAATTTAATGCATGAGAAGATTCCTCGGAAGGATGAAATTAAAGCTGCTATTTTTGATCTGAACCCTGATGCTGCTCCTGGGCCTGATGGTTTTTCAGGTATGTTCTATAGAAGTTGCTGGGATATTATTAAACATGCATGATCTTGTTTCTGCAATAGATTTTTGTTGGAGACACCAACTTATTCCAAGTGGTCTTAATTCCAATTTCCTCACTCTTATACCAAAAGTCAGAAATGCCAAAAAAGCTGCCCAATTCAGACCAATTGGTCTTAGCAATTTCTGTTTTAAGATCAGAACTAAAATACTGACTTCCTGAATGAGTACTCTACTTCATAAGATGGTCACCCCTCAAGAATGTGCTTTTATTAAAGGGAGATGTATGCATGATCAAGTGATTCTTGCTTCAGAGTTAGTAAATGAGATGAGTGTAAAGAGAAGAGGTGGTAATGTTGGTTTAAAACTTGACATCTCTCAAGCTTATGATACTCTCAATTGGGACTTTCTTCTTGAAGCATTGAAAAGATTTGGATTTTCTGAAAATTTTAACAACTGGATTCTTACATTACTGAAGACTACAAAACTATTTGTTATGATTAATGGAGGACCAGTTGGTTACTTTGGTGTTGGAAGAGGCTTAAAACAGGGTGACCCACTCTCCCCTCTTCTGTTTGTTATAACTGAAGATGTTTTGAGCAGGAAAATTAGACAATTGATTCTAAATGGTAAAATTATTCCTATGGTGTTTAGAAAAGGTTTATTTCCTTCACATTTATTCTTTGCTGATGACATCTTCATATTTTGCAATGGTGGTAAGAAGAGTCTTGACAACCTTAAAAATCTTCTGATTTCATACCAAGGGGCTTCTGGACAAGTTATAAATGTATCTAAAAGTAAATGTTTTGTAGATGGCACTTCTGCAGATAGGAAAACTTTGATTGCTGATATTACGCAGATGGAAATTGCATCAGTTCCTGATAAATATTTGTGTGTTATGCTTATGCCTGGAGTTATTAAGTCTGAACACTTATGGTCTTTTGTGGAATTACTACAGAAAAGATTAGCTACATGGATGGGTAAATTATTATCCTTTCAAGCAAGAATAACTTTAATCTTATCAGTGCTTAGTAGTATTCCTCTCTACAATATGTCTATATACAGGTGGCCAACAAAAGTGATAGAGGCATGTGAAAGAATTGTACAATGCAGATGACAGGAAAATGATCACCTTGGCCTGGGAAAAAGTATGTTCTCCAAAAAGTGAAGGGGGTTTGGGAATTAGAAGATTTGAAGATATAAATAAAGCTCTTCTCCTTAAACTTCTTTGGAGAATCATGAACTCTGATGATGAATGGGCACTTTTTTTCATAGCAAAATATAAGGATAAGTATGGGAATTGGATCAATTACTATAAACAATCATTTGTGTGGCCAGGCATAAAATGGGTTCTTAATGATTTTCAAGCCAATACAAGATGGATAGTGGGTAAAGGAGATCAGATTTCATTATGGAATGATACTTGGATCTTAGATTACCCTATTAAAAATAACTTTCCAGATGATTCTTTTATTTTACAACACCCTAATATGAAGGTGAGTGAATTAATCAGGGAAGGACAATGGTTTATTCCTGTAAATATGCTGACTTACCTGATATAAAAGAAGGTAAAGATCTATTGATTTGGTCTGGAAGTCAAAATGGGCTCTTTTCTGTGAAATCTGCACTTAAAGCAGTTAGAGTGATTTACCCTGAAGAAAAGATTTATAAGAAGATTTGGAAGAGCAATGTTCACCCTTCTACAACAACAAATGTCTGGAAAGTGGCAAGGAATGTATGTGCAACTGATGAAAATATTCAGAAAAGAGGTTTTTCTGTGGCATCCAGATGTTATTTCTGTCACAATGATTCTGATTCTATGGAGCATATTCTTTGGCACTGTCCCTTTAGTGGTGAACTATGGAGATGGCTACAAGGTATTTTTTCCTTCCCTATACCTTCTTCTTTTGAAAGTATGATAAATAGTTGTAAGGGGAAGAACACAATTATCCAGAAAATCTGGTACACTGCTGCATTTACTACTTTGGTGGAAATATGGAATTCCAGAAATATGATTTTCTTTGAAGAGGTGTAGCCAGATTTCAATAAATCTACTAAGAGGATTTTTAATAAAGTCAAGGAGAGTGAGAAGATTGAATGGTTATATGTGGGATTGCAGCTATGATAGAAACATACTTCAAAAATTTGGTTTTGCTTGCAGGAAAATTAAAAATTCTTACCCAATTGCCTGTTACTTTACCTTACCTGATGAAGGAATCCCCCTTCTGTGCTGTGATGGTGCTTCTTGTGGTAATCCAGGTGATGCTGGATATGGTTTTCTTGTTAGAAATTTCAAAGGAGATTTTGTTACAGCTGAATCTGGTGGAATTGGTTTAGCTACCAATTTTATTGCTGAAGTTATGGCAGGTATTAGGGCTTTGGAATGGGCTATTGAAAACAATCAGTTATCTGTGGTGCTTCAGTCTGATTCTAAATCTGTTATATATACTTTCATGAAGAATGAAGTTCCCTGGAACCTTATTGCTAGATGGCATAGAATCAACTGTAAAATGAAAGCTATTCATTTTAAACATGTATACAGGGAAATTAACTTTGCTGCAGATCATTTTGCTAAAGAGGGTGCAAAGCTTCAGAGAGGTCAGATTATGAAGTATCACTCAAGACCCAATCATTTGAGAAGTATAGAGATGCCTGGTAGTGTATACTACAGATTTCCTTAAACCTTCAATTTCTGTTTTTTGTTCTCTTTCTTTTGTAGTGGGCCTCTGTTTCGCCTTATTTGGGCTTATGGCTCTTCAGTTGAGTTGACTTTGTAACAAACTTATATTTTTCATTATTAATAATAGTTGGTTCTTCATAGCGAAGATATACACCAAATGAGAGGTGTCAACACAGGAATGCATGATATGGGCGGTGTGCAGAAACCAGCTGGCAACAAAGACCATCAAACAACAGAAGAAACGAAGGGCAGCAAATAGGAGTTCCTTCCCATACTCGCTATAAATACTCCTTCTTACCATTGGAGAATGGGTCGATGAAATCACAAAGGGAGATACTATAGTCAACCAATCTTCTGGGATCAGGAGATTAGAATACTTGGTGTAACCCCTCATACTGTATTGAATCGAGCTAGATAGTAAACAAAAGAAACTTTATTGTTATGTTTTGGACATGTTTTATCAATATGATTTGGTTATAAGGAAATGAAGCACTTTGTTGTGGATCCGTCTCGTTTAGTTTATTTTTAGCATTATCCTCCGTTCTAGAGTTTCTGATGAGTTCATAAGATCGTTGTTCCATTCTTAGATACGAGTGTGGATGAGGATCCTAGTTAATACTTAATATTAACCGTCATTAATCTTAAAACCTTTTGTAAGTATGAAATGGGAAAATTAGTATTAACAATTTGGCGCTAGAAACAGGGACCAGTGTCTATGGAAATTTCAGCAACGTGGTTTTCAGCACTTGTTTTGATTTTGCTTATTCTCAATCTATATTTTTTACAAAGATTTTCCAGTTACTCCTGCGTTTTCCTGATGATTGAAACCCAAGAACTTGTGTTGGAAAATTAGGTATAAAATAACGGGTAACCATCTCAATATTTCGTAGACTAAAACGAATTTTCACCACTTAGGGTCTTTTTAGAATCACCCTAGTGTTATCTCACAAGCATTTTACTCATCCGCATTATCTTCCGCTTTTTATTCACTAGAAAAATAAAATAGAAGTCACGGTACAAAAGACTCAGATCTGAGAAGCTAGGGAGCAAAAACGCTGCCTACATTCGAAGAACGTCAGAATCTTCTTAGCGGCCTTTACCCGAAGAACGCTTAGGAGAGCAAAGCTTGTAGTAAACAAAGATCTTGGCCAAGCCAAATCTCTGTTGCATAAGTTCTACCCTGTGCAGATTCGACGGTCATACGACATACGACCATATGTGCACTTGGGGAACACCTACATAGGCAAACCCAGCAACACTGGGCTCCAAGACATATCTAACTAGCACGTACAAAGGTACAAAGCAATTTTCTCTTTTATATACTCCAGGTGGGGAAGAACGCCGTAAACTCCAAAAGACGATAAAGCAGGTGTTTTTACTTGGAAAAACAATGCACCGTCTCTGGGTACTTTCGTAGTGCTCGGAGATCAAAGTCGAACAAGACAAGCCTAAACCAAGGATGGCCGTTCCCGTCTTGCTTCGGTCACAGAGAGGATAGAGGTTGGTCTAGGGAGGGAAACAGCGAAGAAACTTGAGATCAGGTTGATGATGTGTTTTGGGTGTAAGATTTCAAGATCTCCGTCGTGAAGTCGACTGGAAATCTCCAAGGCTACAAACGTGTTTCGATTCTCGGGTGTTTTCTCTGAGGCTCTGGATTGTGTGTTCTAGGTGTTCTGAACGTTTCTGATGTTCTGCCTTGGAAATTAGAGGAAGCCTCTATTTATAGTTTGAACTCACCCTGATCTCTCGACAGAGAAGGTGGAAGTCGTGGAAGAGTGGAGGAGTGGAGGACATGCGTTGGTTTCCGTAACTGCCTGAGTCGTGTGGAACATGCCCACTCGCGCCATCTTCTCGTAACTGTCCACTATCTCCATCAGTTTCTTTCAACTGCCGTAGACCGCCAGACCAATACCCCTAAAGTTATCCCCCCGTGTGATGTTTTGATGTCTCGAGCGAGTGGTACGCAGATATTGCGTAGTTGAGTTGAGTAGAGTAGAGTCGTACGACTAGTCGTCGTGACTAACATGAGTGCAGTGCCTCTGGGACACGAGCATAGGAGTGGCCTTGGCTGTCTGGCCAAGGCCATA
>JAJJMA010148545.1:0-11500 GCA_023529015.1 Papaver nudicaule
GGAGCCTGCGCCGAGAGGGAAAAACAAACTATCCTCACCTCGCCAAGTTAGATGCTCACAAGCCTGAGGAATTTACTGTGAAAACATTCCTTGAACAATATTCTGTGGCTTCTTGCAACAGAAAAACTGACCCTTGGGCTGTTCGATTTGCCCCCAAACCTGCTACAGACTTGTTACTCGCCGACGCGAGATCACCAGTACTAAGGACAAGCCATCCGTTCGTCACAGCTCTGAGGGCGACTTTTCCAATCTTCCCTGTCTCGTCGACGGTCCTTGGTTACTCGGCTGGGAGGATGAGGAAAAAACCAAAATCCGAGAGGCTTTCTTGCCTGAGCACTCCCACCTTGCCAAGCACACATTCTGGAATGTAGTCTGGCCTGATGCTGACAAATATGCCAAGGATGAGGATGGCAAATTTCTCAGGACAGAAGATAAAGGCTATGTCAAACTTTCGGCTGATGCTGCTGCTGGGACGAAAAGAGGGCGAGAAGATACCGCCGATGCTACTCAGGTAAATATATATCTATTCTCAATAGAATTATTTTAGAGCTAACAAAGATCCGACTGAAGATCTAGAAACAAGCACTTTTGACTTAATTTATTTTAAAAATATATGCAAGTATATTTTTAAAATATATATCTATATTTGCCTCTGCTTGTTCCGAGATCTGATAGGTGTATCTTTGATGATATTCGATTTGCAGCGCCCAAAGAAACCTAGGCCCTCTCCCGCCGAGATAGCTGAAGAACTCCGACAACTCGCTGCCAAGAATCTGCCTCCTCCACCAACTCCTTCTGTACCTGTCAAAGAAACTATTCCTATCCAGGAGAATCCAAAAATAGTCGGCGACCACTCTATCAAGGATAGCTCCAGCGTGCTCGCCGATCAACCTTTAGAGGATAATTCAAACATGCCCGTCGACCAATCTGCAAAGAGTGGTTCCACCAATCCCCCTGCTATTGAAAATGTAGAGGACATGCATCTTGACTCGGAAACATATCCCAAGAACACTGATCATCTTGATATGGATCTGGATCAGCTCAACATATCAGGTGGTCGAGATACTTCCAAGCCCTCTACTTCTTCTGCCTCAGTACTGGAGCCACATCTCGCTGGCTTAGTTGTTCTTGATAGGATGCCTCGGCATCCTCTTGTTCCTCAGCCTGCTAAGGGACCCGGGTGCCTGCAAGTAACTGCCCCTAATATGCTCGCCGAGGCTTTCGACAAGCTTAGTGTGGCGGATGATTGCACGGACCACGAGTATTATGAAACCTTGGCGCAATATAGTCGCCCTGGTTTTGTGCATCACCCAAAATTTCATACAGCTGCAGATGTCATTCCTTATCAGGAGCATTTCAACCTTTTCAATATGGTGAGTATTTTTGCGGAATTGCTTCTTTTCTAGCTCTTCTCATCATTTATGACTTATGCTTATTCTGTGTATTCTCAGCACTTTCACCACTGTTTGAGTGTTGGCTCGGCCCTTGAAGGTCTTGGCCGTGAGAACATTAACCTTAGGAATCAAATTGGCCAACTGCAACATGAGGCCGTGGTGCGTGGTCTAGAAATTGAGAGATTAAAGAACGAGGCCAGAGCGCGAAGCCTGACAGTCACCACTCAGCAGAGTAAGTTTTCTTCATACACATTTTTTTTTTGTTATACTATTTTCCTTCCCTTTTTCCTCTTTCGCCGACCCTTAGATTTCCTGCCCTCCAAGGTTGCCATTCCTCCGATGACGATAGGCTTAGGCGAGCTGAATCCTACATCGCGAGACTTAGTAATAGCAACTTTAAGCAGTGTAGTCAATTATTCACTTTCCTCAAGGACCTTAAATGGTGTCGCCGAGAGTTGGATCAGGATGTTGATATTATTAGGAATCTCTGTGATACTTATCAAGCTACTCGATCGGAATTAGGCCATATGACTAGCCAACGTGATGCTGCACTTCGCCGAGAAGAAATTGCCCTTGCTGCTAAGACAGAAGCCGAGACAAGTCATAAGCGAGCTTCCTTCCTTTGGAAAGAAGAGAAGTCCAGGGCCGACAAGCTAGCCTCTCAAATTATTAGCTTAAGTACTGAGAAGGAGACCGCCGAGTTTCAGATTCGGCGCTGGAAAGATATGGCGGAGAGGCGTGAGGCTTTGACGATTGATTTATACAAACAATGCTCTGACCAACAACGCCGAATAGAACAAATGTTAGGTCCGTGTGCTAACGAAAACTTCGAGTTTCATATGACTCAGTTTAGGGAAGCACAAGAGGGTATGCGAGAACATGTCCACAACCTAGAAGGTAGCTTTTATAGGGTTTACTCATAACTTATCTTGCTTATGTTTATTTTCCGTCTTCTTTACCGTGTCGTTCTCTTTCTTTGCCTCAGCCACCATTCAAAGGCTAAAGAATGAAGCAGATCAACATCAAGAAGTCATCAAAGGCTGCCATGAGCTGGAGATGAAGGTCCAGGATCTTTCGGATCAACTCGAGGAGCATAAGCTTTGCCCCAGCAAGATAGATGAGTTGTCTGAGAAGCTCAAAGAACATGATTCTTGCGCCGGGCAACTTGCTGATCTGAACAAGCAACTTCTTGACCATGCATCTTGTGCTGGCAAGATTCAAGAGTTGGAAAGTGCCCGAGATGGTCTTCAAATTGAACTCGCCGAAGCTGTGGACGATGTTCAATACTGGCAGAAACGTCATAAGGATGATGTCATCAGTGCTGCTTTCATCGGCGCTCAGGATTTTGCTTACAAATTCCTGCCTCAGCACAAAGTGGAAATTCCTTTGGCTTATCAACGACCTACTCCAGAACAGCTCGCCATGCATGAAAAGGCAAGCACCAAGGGAAAAGAAGTACTGGGTGAAGAAGAGAATGAAGAAGAGGAGGAAGAAGAGAATTGCTGGTCTGAGGAAGAAAGCTCAGAAGAGGAAGCTGAAGATGACAATCCTAAGGGACAAAATCTATCCCTAGTTATCTTTGCTGGAACTCTCGGCGAGCAGAATCCAGGAGTGGCAACTGTTAACGCTAGCCAACCTGTCGTCGAGCCAAGTACTGTGGTAGTTATTGACGTCGATGAGCATGACACGAGAAATCTTGGCGAGTCAATTGCTGTTGAAACTGTTATAAGCGCCTGCCATCCTGAAGACAGTGGGACAGGCGACATAGGCGTGGAACTTCTCGGCGATCTTGATCAAGACAAGCCTCCTACTCCCAAGAGTCCTTTTCCAGATCCTAGGTGTTAAAGTAGCTTTTCTTCTGCTTTTGAATGTTGGGGAAGATAGACTGTTGCTTCCTTAGTCTTGTATTTTTTCTGTTATCTTTGATTTTCTTGTTTTTATGTCTGATGACATCTGTTTTTCATATGCAATTTTTCCTTGCCATATTTGTTCTTCTTAATTTTATCTTCCAAGAGATAACTTTCCGAGGAGTGAAGCCCTGGCCCTCGTTACCGCCAACAATATCTTATAAATTGAACTAACAATTTCCCAGAGCAACAGGGTAGACCCCAGCCGTAACCATTACTTGTGCCCGTCGGCGATCTAATATAAGTAGAATGGGTTGCCCTCATAGACTTCAATACACCCCGCCAGGAGTGATGCTATGGCGTAGACGGATTAGCACACCAGCGGAACCGCCGATGTGATGCTACAGCAAAAGGGGACCTTATTTCCTTACAAACACTTACAGATCAACAAGTAACACGACTGGTCTTACAACTAGCCTGGGTTGGACTAACAGTTACGATAAGGGCATTCACTCGACGGAAGTAAGTCTTCTTCATAAGAGATCTTGGCTCTTAGTTGTTTTATTGATTTGGGCGTTTTGCCTTTAAAGATGGTACTTGGCCTTAGTACCTGATCAGGGTTTGTATGGCATTTATTGCCTTGGGCATTTATGCCTCTGCGTTTGGCTTTTGTAGCCTGCTACTGAGTATTTTGCCTCAGCTATTGTTAGACTGGAAAATGTAAATGACTCAGTGATTTGTTAACGGGGTTCGGCGCATGACAGCAAACCTACGTCCCCGGATCTTATTCGCTGTTGTTTTACATGAGCTAATAAGATTTCTTGGGTATTATGCCCGCCCAAGACTTCGGATTTTACATTGTATCCCTTAAGGATAGTACTTCTTCAGGAACCTGGCGTTCCAAGGATGTTCAAGTTGCACACCATGCTCGTCAATCAATATGTATGCTCCTGGCCCAGCCACTCTTTTGACCACGTAAGGGCCATCCCATACAGGTTCCAGCTTCCTGCATCCTTCTCGTTGAGATGGGGGAACTTCTCGGAGCACTAACTCGCCGGGTGAGTATTCTCTTGGAATTACTCGCTTGTTATATTCTCTTGCTAATCGCCGATGATAATTCTCCATGTGTGTAAGGGCGATCAGCCGCTGCTCTTCTAAGTCATCCAGCTTGGCTAGGATTAGATCTGTATTCAGATTCTTCTCCCATGCTTCATGTTTTGTAGTGGGCAGGATTACTTCAGATGGAAGCACTGCCTCGGCGCCGAAAGTAAGTAAGAAAGGAGATGCTCCAGTTGCTTCTCGAACCGTAGTTCTATATGACCACAAGACATTGTGCAAATGTTCGCACCATGCCTTTTTATGCTTCTCCAATCTTTTCTTCAGTCCCATTCCAATAGTCTTATTGGTGGCTTCTGCTTGGCCATTACTCTGAGGGTATAGGGGAGTTGATTTTCCCAACTTGACGCTGTAATGAGCGAGTAACTTCCTTATGTTATCGCCGACCAATTCTTTCCCATTATCGGTACATATCTCCGCCGGTACACCAAATCTACAAAATATGTTCTCCCAGATGAATGTGAACACTTCTTGTCCCGTCTTTTTCCTAATGGCTTTAGCTTCACACCACTTAGTGAAATAATCTGTCGCCACAATGATGTATTTCCGTTGTCCGGAACCTGTAGTTAGTGGTCCAATGATATCAATACCCCACTTGGCGAAAGGCCAAGGGCTGAGCACTGAATTTAGAGATGTTGCCGGCGCCTTAATTCTTCTTCCATACAGCTGGCATGGCTTGCATCGCTGAACGTATTCCTTTGCATCTTTATTCATCCAAGGCCAGTAGTATCCCTGCATTCTGACCTTCAAGGCTAAAGCTCTTTGGCCACCATGATTTCCGCAGTCTCCTTCATGAATTTCCTTTAATAATTCATTGCCTTCTTCTCTGGATACACATCTCAGCAGAGGTCCCGAGAATGATCGGCGATATAGGATTCCTTCTCTGAGCTCATAGTTCGCCGAGCGACTGATGAGCTGATGAGCTAAAATTTGATTTCCTGGTAAGGTTAAACGGTCTAAGTAATACCATATCGGCGATCTCCAATCTGTCTCTGCTGACTCTTCAGTATTTGTTGTTAATACTTCTCTTTGTCTTGGCGCTGTTACCGATGACTGCATCACCCTTTCAATAGCTATTGAAGTAACATCTGGATCTGTCATCATTGAGGAGATAAACGCCAATGCATCGGCGTGCCTGTTGTCTTTTCTGCAGATGTGGCGAAACTTGATACCTATAATCCTCTGGGCATACTCCCTAGCAAGTTTTAGGTACTTCTGCATGGATGGGTCTGCTGTCTGGTATCGTCCAGATATTTGTCGAATCACCAGCTGAGAGTCACTTGTCAATCTAACATTGCTAATTTTCATTTCAATGAGTATCCGCATTGCATGAATGACTGCTTCATATTCTGCCTCATTGTTAGTCGCCGGGAATTCTAGCCTTAGTGAGTGCACTATCCTTGCTCCTTTCGGCGAGATAAGGACGATCCCAATTCCATTTCCCTCTCTGTTTGATGAACCATCTACATAAACCTCCCATCCATCAGGCCTGCACTTCAATAAATCTGGTACTTCATGCTCTTGCTCATCCAAGGAGAATGGGATTTCTTCTATTTCTTCCTCTTCCTCAATCGGAAAGTCGGCGAGGAAGTCTGCTATGACTTGAGACCGCTGAGCTGTGCGTATTTCATACTGGACGCCGAACTGTTCAATTTGTTGATTCCACTTGGCGATACGTCCCACCCGCTGAGAGCTGTGCAAGATTGACTCTATGGGAGTTTTGGTAAGAACCACAATGGGATGAGCGTGAAAGTATGGACGTAATCGCTGAGATGCAAAGACCAGTGCCAAGATTAATTGCTCTATTTTAGTGTAATTCTTTTCTGCCCCTTGCAGTGTTCTGCTGATATAATATATAGGTGTTTCTCCACCCTTAGTCCTTACGAGCACTGCACTTATGGCAAAAGACGTTGCGGCGAGGTATACTCTAAGTTCTTCGCCGTGTTCAGGTGGCTGAATTGCTGGGAGTGTAGCGAGATACTTCTTGATGCCCTGAAAGGCGGCTTCATGTGCCTCAGTCCAATCGAACTTTTCTCCTTTTTTCAAACTCTGAAAGAACAATTTGCATTTATCGGAGAATCTCGATATGAATCTGTTGAGAGATGCCAAAGTCCCATTGAGCCGCATAACATCTTTTACTGTTACCGGCGAAGGCATATCAATGATTGCCTTAATCTTTGCTTGATCAGCTTCTACTCCCTTCTTCGTAACGACATATCCCAAGAACTTTCCTGAAGTCACACCAAAGACGCATTTCGCCGGGTTAATCTTTAGCTTGGTAATACGCATATGGTTAAATATTTCTCTTAGGTCTTCCACGTGAGTTTGCTTCTTTTTACTCTTAACCAACATGTCGTCCACGTACACCTCCATTGTCTTCCCTATCCATCTTTCAAACATCTTTTGCGCCATTTCTTGGTAGGTGGCGCCGGCATTCTTAAGTCCAAATGGCATGCGAGTGTAACAAAACAACCCTTTGGTGGAAAAGAAAGCAGTATGCTTTTGATCTTCCTCCGCCAAAGGTATTTGGTTATACCCCGAATAACCGTCCATAAATGACAGCAACTCGTGGCCAGATGTAGCATCTACCGTTTGGTCAATACTTGGCAGCGGGAAACTGTTCTTGGGACAGGCTCTGTTAAGATCACTAAAGTCGATGCAGATTCTCACTCCCTTGTTCTTCTTAGGCACCACCACCATGTTAGCTATCCATTGCGGATATTGCACCGGCCTTATTATGCCGGATGCTTTCATTTTGTCAAGCTCCGCCTCTACGGCTTCTTTATAAGCTGGAGCCAATTTCCTTATCCTCTGCCTGAATGGCCTGACCTTTGGATCAATATCTAACTTGTGGCATGCTATCGCCGGATCAATACCAGGCATCTCGTTCATGCCCCAAGCGAAGACATCAACATATTCCTTGAGTAGTGCTAGCAACTTCGCCGATTCGTCTTCATTTAGTAAGGTACCAATTTTTATCATCCTTGGATCCTGTTCATCGCCGATATTGACATCCTTAGTGGGTTCCACTGCCGTGAAGTGTAGTTCAGGTTCTCCAATCGGCGATGGTTCCTTTAATTGCTATAAAGCCTTATCTCCAGCCTTCGCCGAGCCTTCTATCGAGTTTGCTGAATGTACATATGAAGTTGGGTTGGCGATGAAGTCTAGAATCTCCTGCTCCTTAATTGCATCTTTGCCAAGCTTCTTTTTCTCGGCGATCTTTACTTTTCGATTTTCTCGTATTTGCACGTCCGCCGAATTGCACGCCTTGGCTACTGCTAAATCTCCAACATATTCGGCGACTCCAAATGGCGTAGGGAACCTCAGGCGCTGATGATACGTAGAAGGAACTCCCTTCAAACTGTGGAGCCATGGTCTGCCCAGAATGGCGGCATACGGCGAGTCCACATCCACAATACAAAGAGTAGTTTTCAAGAAGTAATCGTCGCAAATCTTAACCTTTAATTCAATTTCGCCTTTAGGCTTGGAAGCGATGCCATTAAACCCATAAATGTTATAGGAGGAGACAGTCGGCGAAGGAATTTTATCGTCCTTTGCCCTCATTGCCTCAAAGGCAGTATTAAAGAGGATATCCACGGAACTTCCTGGGTCAATAAGCACCTTTGGCAGTCTGAACCCTTCCATCTGGATAGTAAGAACCAAGGGGTTGTTGTGATTTCTTTCCTCAGGTGGAATCTCTACAGCGGAAAACCCAACACATGCTTTCATCCATTCTTGCAATGGCTCCTTCTTAACGGCGACGCTACAGATCTCATTTCCCATTCTATCCCGCTTATGAACACGAGATAGAACATTATCATGAAATTCATCCCTGGTAATCTTGGAATGTACAATGGAAAAGCAATCCAACTCCATCAGATCTCGCTCAACCTTTACTTCGTACACATTTGGAGTATGAGCTGGGATGGCCTGAATTGGCTGCACCAAGAGAGGAGGTGGTGGTGGCAACTCTAAAAAATCTTGGAATTTCCCCAAGCGGATGAATCGATGGACTTCTTGCTGTACGTCGGTACAATTCTCAGTTGTATGGCCATGAAACTGATGGAATTGACAGAATGAGTTGGTATTGGTTGGCGGGGCCCTTGGGTTTCCTCTGTTGTAAGGATAGCGGATATCATCCCTACAATTTGAACTTTCAATCTGACCAAAAGCATCTGTATAAGAAACACGCAACTTAGGCAAAGTAGCATCTTGGAAAGCTTGCTGGTTGCCTCTGCCATATTTTCTGTTATCCCCGTTATATCTTCTGTCTCCATTCCCATTTCGCCGATTATCTCTTCCTCCTCGTCCAAAGTTTCCTCCCCTGTTATCTTGCTTATCACGCCCATCATAATTTTCTCGCTTCTGAGAATTCCAATGCTGTTCGGCGGTAACCTGCTGATTTCCTGCCTAGGATACCACTATCGCCGATGAGGGATTCTGTGCCAACTTCCGCTGTTCTGCTTTCAGCCATTCTTTCTTAATTTCTTCTTGATCTTCCGGCGAGAGACTATTAATTGAGTGAATTTGTTTTGCTCTTTCTTTCTTCAGTCGCAGCTCCTCTTCTCGAATTTCTTCATAACTTAACCACTCATCCTGCATGGCCCTCAAGGTCTGTAAATCCTGTGGCATATTCCAAAATAACTTCTGGTACAATTGGTCCGTTGTTTCCATGGCACTAAGGAATGATCTTATTTTTTCTTTTTCCGTCACTTCTGATCCTACCTCCCCACTTGCTTTCCTCCATCTTTGAATAAAAACTTTATAAGTCTCCGAAGGTCTTCTCTTAACATTGAATAACCTTTCCACGCCGGGCCGACCTCTATTATTCTGAATAAAGGCATGCAAGAATTTGCACTCCAACTTCTCAAAGGATTTGATTTTTCCCTCTTCTAGCCCATCAAACCAGGCTAGGGCTTCGTCCTTCAGTGTAGCAGGGAATGCCATACACATTATCGGATCTGATCCTACCCAGGCTGCCATATCTCGCTTATAAGCTTTTGAGTGCTGTGCAGGATCTCCAGTCCCATCATAGATGGAGGTAAATTTTGGGGCCGAGTACTTGGGAGACACGTGTCCATGTGTAATACAATCATGAAAAGGTGTTTTCTGTGCCTCCAAAAGCGCAACCCTATATCTCGACTCCCTAGAGGATCCACTTAAAGCTTCAACCTTATCTTTTAATTGGCGCAAATCCTTCTTCATTTCTTTATCTTTATGTCGTCGCTTAGAGCTGCTGCGATCTTTATCCTTTCCGGGTAAATTTACTCTCCTACCCCTTTCATCATACTTCGCCGTTGAATCCGAGATTTCAGTTGAGCTGGTTCCACTTTTCTCAGCTCGGCGAGTTGTATGAGAATGAGATTCATGACGAGACGAATGTGTATGGGACCCATGGCGAGATGAGTGTGCATGGCGAGTTGAGTGTGAGTGGGATGCAAGACCTTTATTTTGTGCTGCCATCAATTCTCTATGACTCTGAAGTACTGTCTCCATTTGCAATTGCATTTGCCTCTGCACTTGATCCGCCTGCCTGTTATTAACCTCCAGAATTTGTCTTAACAGAGCCTCTGTGGTATTTGTGGATCCAGTATTATCTGCTATCACCACTGGGCGAGTTACAGTAGCACCAGGCGCTATCGTCACACCATTCCTACTAGCCGCCTGTGGAGTTTCTGCTACCACCGCTGGAACTTCTTCTGCTACATGCCGGGCTTCGCCGACATCTGGTACCAACTGCTGCTGATTATTAGCTGTTGCTGCTCCTGCTGCAATTGCATTTTGAGCTGCCCCCCCTGCATTTGATGTTTCGCCTATGGTAAATCTTCCATCACCAATATGCTCGCCGCAGACATTTGCTTCTACATGGCTGCTGATTCTCCTTAGCATGGGATTATGCTCGGGTGACCTTTCTGCATTCTCAAAACGAGTAATATCCTCTATGTAAACTTCCTCTTGGCGAGAGACTTGCTGAACAGGCAATCGGCGAGATGAGCTTGCCACATTAGGATTCACTGGGCCCGCTGATTCCATTGCTCTGCTTCTAGTGTTGTGACCACTGGGGAGCGTCGCTGGTGTAGGAAGGATAGGGTGTCGAGGAGGCCTACCCGCCGGGGCTTTATCGCTTCTTCCTCTAGGACCCATTCGCCGAGTTTCTGTAAGAGAAGACAAACACACTTCCTGACAGTATTGCTCTGTTAGTACTGTGGGTAAATGCCAAATAAGTTAGTTGGGTTACTTTTCAGGGCATTGATGAATGAAATACAAAAGGAACGGCTTTACATCACGTGATGTGCAGATGATGACCTAAGCATGACCAAAATTGCAAAAACATCCTATGTGATTGTGATTCTGAAATCGAAATGATAGTACGACCAATATTTTGGGAAACAGCTTAGCAAAGTTTTAAGATGAAATTTCCTTTATGAACCCAAAGTTCATACCAAATATCAGAACTAACACTCTTCTTACCGGAAAATATATATTTGACAATTCCTACCACAAATAGCAATTTTCCTTGTAAACAACTAACTTTTCTTCAACTCATGTGAGAAAAGTGAAATTTGTGATGATATTGACCCAGCAGGCCGGTCAATCATTGTTTATAAGCATGCTAGTACTCAACACAGTATGATTTCCTTAAATGGCAAAAAATGTTCACCGAGAATCCAGATCCATCACCATAGCATACTAAAAAATATACTAACGCTTTCTATTCTTAATGATACTGTACAAGAGAATCTTTATAGCAAATTGTCTAGCATACCATGTATAGTAAAACAAGGGCAGAATCATGAAGAGATGTCACATGGCGAGCTTAACATCCCAAAATAGTATGAAAATTTTGCTGAAACCCAACGGCGGGCTCTAAAAACTCCAATATCATATCATTTATAGAAACAAAGAACATGTAGCAAGACCTCAACTCACAAAGAATCAACAGGAAGTTCTATATATAGCGAGTGAAGGTAACTAAGACATTACCGACGAGTTGTTATGCATGTGATTCATACCATATACGGAAAGAAAGGAACATCAACAAATCATATCAACAAATCAAGGAAACACAAATCCAAAACCTTTTCTAGCGCCAAAATGTAACTGTGTAAAATCCCATGGGTTAGATCTTACACAGTACACCCA
>JAJJMA010148594.1:0-10165 GCA_023529015.1 Papaver nudicaule
CCCAGATGTATGAGGTTGAATAAAGTTTCTTTTTTCATGTTTTTTATCGCAAGCACTGTGGTGCTCAAAAAGTGGTAAATTTCCTCACACTTTGGGGAACAATGTAGCCATGTCTACAAGGGGGAGAGATTTGTACCCCTTGTAGACAAGGTTTATACACCGGTTACTGAAAAACCGCATGTTGCGGTTTCTCAGAAGCCGCACATTTATGCACGCGGTTTCTGAGTAGCCGCCGAGAAATAAATACTTGTTTGACCTTTTTTTCTCACACTCCTCACACATTCCATCTTAGTCCTCAATTTTCCAACGGTAATTTCATTCCCAACCGTCTATTTTACAACGGTAAAAAATAGACTCGTTGTGATTTTTAACTATAAAACCAACCCACCTTCACTCCTAGAATTCCATCCCAATCAATGTCATTTTAGTTGATTCTCTCTTTCTCTCTCAAATTGTCTTTCACATCGCTTCAAAATGGTTAGGAATTTCACTACCAATGAAGATATTCAACTTACAAATGATTTTATCTCCATATTTGTAGATGGTGTTGTTGGTTCTGGTAAAAACAAAACTGATTTCTGGGCAAAAATTCTTGACATCTTCCACGTCCTTACTGGAAATCCTAACGGAAGAGATTGGAAATCCATAAAATTAAGATTCAAGCACATCAAAGGAGAGATGAAGATGTTCGTGTCCATTCTTATTGTTATTCATCGTCAAAATAGGAGCGGTGCTTCCCACGGGGACTTGGTAAGTTTTTTTAGCTATTACCATATTGAATGAACTGGTTATAAACGAATATTTAACTCTATATTATATGGATGTCCAATCAGATTCGTGAAGGCAGAGACCAATTTCAAAGGCAGACATGTCAGCCTTTTGGGTTCGATGAGGCATATGAACTTTTGAGAGAATCTGCTCCTGTGTATTATGAACTAATCGTCCAACAAATCTGAATTCAAGCGACAACATCTATGTACCTACTTAACCAACGGGGTCACAAATAGTACCTAATGGCCGTGTTCGGTAGACCTACAAGCAGATGGCGAGGCCCATTGGGAACAAGGCAGCTAAGCGAGAGATAAGTCGTCAAAATGATATTAAAAAGGGAATTATCAAGGAAGAAGATACCGTTGTAACTGAATTCGACGCAGGGAGCTCCCAACTAATGGAGTATTTGTAAAAATCTCATTTGCATAAGGAACAAATCAGAATGCAACAAAATGCATTGTGGATGGAAATGATGAAAGTAAACCAATTTCGCTAGCGTCAAACACAAGTGGATGTACGTGAACAACAGGAGGCGGCAATAATGTCGATGGATCTTTCTAACCTCGACCTAATTGAGCAAGCGTACCATGAGAAAAAACAAAGCGAAATTTTGAAGAGGGCTAACATAATCGACGTTGACGACTCAGACGAGGATGAAGTAATAGAACTCTAATTGTTTTGGTGTATTTTTTCTTGTTTTAGTAGTACGGGGATGAAGTAATTGCACTTTTATTATTTCGGTAATTTTACTTTAAGAATTTAAATTTAAGTGTGCCATTTTTTTCGTTTTTTTAGTAATTTTAAAATTTTAAATTCAATGCAAGGTTAACCAGTTTATTTTTTTTTACTTCTTAAATGCGATGAAGCGGTTTCTTAGTAGCCGCTGACTTGCGATTTCTGACAAACCGCTGCGTACATACGTCGTTGGATCCAACTACTTTCAACGGTATGTAGTTTTTTCTCAGTCACCTGATTGTTGGTTTGAATTACCAACGGCTCTTTTTACCATCCCCTTTAATTTTAGCCACAGTCTATATAAATTATACCAATTCTACCATCATAAATCACACCATATCCTTTACCTTTACACAAAATTTCACCTTCTATCTATCTCTTTCATCAACAACAACAACACCAACATAAACAACATGGATTTTACAAACTCACAATCACAATCACATTCACAACAACAACAACAACCCTCAAAAAAAAATCAAAAAAAAAAAGAATTTCGATGAGGACGAAGATAAGCATCTTATGATGGCGCATTACGATACCAAACAAAATTACAAAAACCTTCTGGCAAAAGATCAATGGCCTCTAACTTTAGCAAAGTTCGCAACATTCAACGGAGGTAATCCATTTCAGCGAGGGAGTTTGGGGATTCAAAATAGGGTTAGTGAAATCAAGAAAGGTGAAATTTTTTCACAAATGTGTTGGGAAATCAATGGAAGAAAACCTGACTTTTGATTATGTAAATTTGGCAAGTTGTTTACATATTGTTTACATTCATTTTTCAATATTTGTATATAACAACCCCAACTTATATAAAAAGATCTACTTACTAATTGTTCTGTTTATATGCATCATTTGTATATTCTTCGTGCAACGGACCTTTATTTTGAAGATGGCGCCAAAACTTTCCTTCGCTTGTTTGAATACAAATTGTGGCAAACCTATAAGTCACAAAAACCAAAGAAAAATCAAGATCAAGTTGTGTAAGATGGTCAATCGGATGGAGATGTGATCATGACACCAAGTGATACTCATAGGGACTCACCAAGACCAACCTCAATGGATCACCATGTACCAACATTACCATGACCAACACCATTGTTTCCCAATGACGGTCAGCCTCAAATACCCCGGCCTACACAATTGTTTACCAATGA
Organism: Papaver nudicaule; assembly: GCA_023529015.1. Classification (NCBI taxonomy): domain Eukaryota; kingdom Viridiplantae; phylum Streptophyta; class Magnoliopsida; order Ranunculales; family Papaveraceae; genus Papaver; species Papaver nudicaule. Next base: position 2,664 of record JAJJMA010148594.1, read on the forward strand.
CCCCGTTCCAAGTGCAATCCCAAGACGTCCAAAACGGTCTTCCAAAAAGTCTAAGAAATCGAGTGCAGTCCCCGAAGGAATCCCAATTACTCAAAAATCACCTCCAAAAACCCATGGATCATTGATGGAATCTTCATCCTCAAAACTCATGGGTTTCTTAGAGAAACAACAAGTCGAGCAACGACCTATTCAACTAATGTCCCTCTTCTAGGTGAAATGGTACTCACAACAAAAGGTCGAGCGAAACGCGATAAGGAGAAAAAAGAGGTGGGCTTTATGGCGATGGATCTCACACACCTTACCCCCACCGCTACGAAATGGTATGAAAACAAATAAAAATAAATTTTGGCAAAGCAAGAACAAACTCTAGTATACCAAGCAACCCAATCGCGAGGAAAACCTTCTTCTCAAGGATCACAATCATACCAAGGTCAAACTTTTTCTCATGCATATGAAGCATCTCAATTTTTTTCAAACATCCCATTATTTCCAACAACACCAAACTTCTCAAGCACCTCCCAATCCAACACCTCTAGCTTCTCGGTCACTTTTCAATAATCAACCACCGCTAGGTTCTCAACATCCATCTTTTACTCAACAACCACCACCTATGGCTTCTCAAATTCCTCCGTTTGCTCAACCTCAATTCTCAAATTCTTATCATACTCAATTCAAATACAACACCACCACCACCAACAACAACAACAACTCCATGGAATACGAATCATAGATTGGGGTTTTATTTATAAGCTTTCTAATGTACTAGTTATAATCTAAGTTTTAAGTTTTATTTTATTTCTAATTATAATTGTAATGAATGGATGCCACAACTCCATTCCAATCTAATTAAGCTTGTCTTTATGTTCATTGGTTGGTCTACAATTCTATCTATCTTACTATTAAACTTGACATCAATAATTAAAGGATTATCATCAATGAAAAGACGAGGGAAACCCGACATCGTTGTATAAAGCCACCTGGGGTATATAATTTAGTAAAATAGCCACGTGTATTATTGAAATCGTGTAGCGTATATTTCACGCTCCCTATAAATATCACCCTTAGTCGTCATAATAAAAGATTCCGAAGTCTAATAATATCTAGGCGTATGTTTCTACACTTAAATTGCATTATTATATCTATTATTCTCATTCGGATGTAAATTGTCTGATATCAAATGTATGTCGTACAAAATTCATCTCTCTAAAACGAATTATATAGGCATAACTGACGTCCCAAATCATTATAAATCACGAACACTGGACCGAATAAACATTTTGCAGAGAAAAAATATAAACGGATTGGCGTAATGTATTCCTTTATCCCCCTCGGATTCTTGATGGTGGAAGTAATACTGCGTATTTTCATACGAGTATTAAGATTCAGAGGCCTCAAAATATCATTACTGAACTGGTAGATGATGATGGTACTATAATTGATGATAAATAAGAACTAAAGCAACATATAGTCGCGTACTATAAGCAAAAGTTCAATATCTCTCGTTCATGCAACATTGACGTGAATGTTGAGCAAACTGATGGTATTGTGAGTTTTGGAGGAGCTAATGATTCAGATCTGTAGGAGTTATTTGATTACCAACATGATCAATTGACTGAAGTTGAGAGAGATGCGATGGACGTAGTACCAACTATTGAGGAGATAAAGGAAGTTGTTTTTGGTCTCGGTGCTGAAAGTGCACCAGGGCCTGATGAATTCACTGGACTATTTTTTAGAAGATGTTAGGATATAATTGAAGATGTTTTAACTAACTCTCTTATGTTTCTTTGGCAACGAAAATTTATTCCTAATGGTATGGATTGGAGTTTTCTCGTTATTATTTCTAAGCATAAAGGAGCAGACACTTTTAAGAAGTTCAAACCTTTAGGTTTGAGCAACTTTTATTTCAAAATTATAACCAAGATCCTAGCTACAAGGTTGGGAAGAATTTTGGAGAAATTTATTTCAGAAGAACAAGTGGCTTTCATTAAAGGGAGAAATATTCATGAAAACATATGTTTAGTATCTGAATTGGTTTAGGAACTTGACGAGGAAAGGGATAACGGTAATATAGGGCTCAAACTGGACATTGATCAAGCTTTTGACACTGTGAGCTGGGAGTTTATTGTGGAAGTTTTCAAGAGGTATGGTTTTTCGAACTCTTAGTGATCTTGGATTATTAAAATTTTGCAGTCTGCAAGGATTTCTGTTATGGTGAATAGAGGGCCAGTTGGTTTCTTTCAGATAAATCGTGGTTTACGTCAAGGTGACCCTCTTTCACCCTTGATCTTGGTGCTTATTGAAGATGTTCTTTCAAGAAACATTGAGAAGTTGTTCAAAACTCACAAGATGGAGTATATGGTAACAAGAAAGGGTGTATCTCCTTCACATCTTCTTTTTGCAGATGATATTCTTATATTTCAAGGGAAGAATGAGTACTCTTAGAAATATTTTTGATCTATTAGCAGTATATGAGAAGTATTCTGGACAGATGATTAATAGAGCTAAGAGTAAACTCTACTTTGGTGGCGCGGATGAATCTAGGAAGAACAAAATATCAACTAGGATTGGCATTGAGGTTGCTCTTTATTTCCTGATAAATACTTGGGGGTTCAGTTGTGCCCAAGTGCTGTAAGAGACAATCATGTGAAACATGCGGATAAAATCTTGGATCAGCTTGCTGGTTGAAAGGGAAGGATGTTATCTTTTGAGGATAGGGTGATTCTGGTAAGGCATGTAATATCTAGTTATTCAATTCACTCAATGGATGTGTATCGTTGGTGTGGAGGGTAAAACCCCTCGGGACGCGTGTCAAAGATCCAAAAAGCCAGATCGTGCCAGGGGAACTAGTAGCGAAGCTTCGGACTAAACCCGGGAAAGACGAGCTCGAAGACACCGAGAGAAGAATCAGGGGAAAGGGATTCGGACTCCGCCTCGAAGGACCGAAGCCCCAGAGACGTCTTCGGAGTACCACCGAAGGAACCGCCTTACTCGACAAGGACTGACACCACCACGATTGAGTCCCTTGTCTTATTAGCTGTAAACCACCCAAGCTCGGCCTATATAAGGCGAGCTTGGAAAACATTGTAAGGGTTGGAATCTTTTGGGTGAAACCTAAGCGGCAAGAGAGGGATTAGGTCTGTATCTCCTCTAGCTCCTTAGGATCATAATCCATGTAGTTACAACGCTGATATAAAATATCAATCTTTGTGCGTTTAGTCTTTTGATTAATACCCTTGTTACATATCTTCGGTATTGTTCTTGAGGGTTTTGTACCATGAATCATGTTTAAATTACTGTATGTATGAGTGAGATCTGAGGGTTGTAGTACATCATATACCTATGCAGATTTTCTACTCGTACAGTTTGGCGCTAGAAACAGGGACTGATTAAAACAACTTAGGGTTTGCCTGTGATTTTTCGGGTTTTCAAATTTTTCATAGATTTTACATTCTTTCAAAGATTTTCAAAGCCTGTTCTTTAAAAAGAAGCTCCAATACCTTAAACGTCTAAAAGACCCTTCCAGGTTTTAGCATGTTTAAGGGTTTTATGAGCAAATCACCAGATGGTAAGGTCATCAACTAAGGGTTTCAAAACCTTGGCATGACGAAACCTATTTCAAAAAATGGTAGTTGATGTACATCATATATGCCCTAAAATGGAGGTTAGCTATAAGAAAACGATTATGGGAAAAACCTTTAAACTTTTTTAGGGTTTTCAAAGTGCCTAAAAGATGATCTTGGCTAAAAGACAAAATATACAGTTAGGGATATATCTAAAAGAAACGAATATGACCTATGCTAAAAACCCGCACGATAAAAACCGTTGCAAAGTACAGACCTACATGGCCGACATAGTACACTGCAGTAGCCGCCTTGGACCTCACGGGTTCTTTGTCTTCTGACAGGTCGCAACCAGAATGGCTTCAAAATCTGACCAGGCTCCGAAGCAGCGAGTGGGATCATCGAGGCAGGGGATCGGTTCCTCGAGGCAACATTACAACAGATTTTCAACGAGTAAGGGTTATCACCCGAGGTGGCAGCAAGCACGGTCCAACATAGAGAACAAGTAAACAAGGACGAAGTGCATGTAGAGGACTTAGGCCCAGAGGGAGAAGGATTTTCAGAGGCTGACGACCCACCCCAACAACAAATACAAGAAGAAAACGGAGAAAATGACGAAGAAGAGGACGAAGCGGCTGTCCGTGACAACGACATGCCCGAGCACCAACCAAACGAAGAAAACACAGCGAGAGCTGCACAATTCAGGAAATTAATCCTAAAAAATAGAAAGATAAAGAAGCTAAAAAAGCAACTAGCCGAAGCAAACAAGAAGGCGGCGGAAAAGTCTGCATCCAACTACAAAGGATGCAGCGAAGGACACTCTTGTCCAGACAGTGTATCTCAATCGAAGGAGCACTCGGTATCCAAAACATACGTCAAGACCAAGGGCGCCAGCAAAGGCCACGGGATCACAGTATCAAGTAAAAGGACCGAATCAGGAGCATATCCGAAGGAAAGCATACATGTGCGCAGCGAAGGTAACCAAACGAAGAAGAACACCGAAGCTAGAGCCCTACAACATATAATGTTGGACCAGATCAAGACACTCCGAGCCGAGCTCTTCGACAACAGGATCCAGTCAAGCGACGGGATTAAATCACGCAAGCAATGAACGACGTCAATCGCTCACCCCCAAGTCCGGAAATTCTATCAATGGCGATTCCTATAAAGTGCACTATGCCTACCTTCACATCAATCTTCGATGGCTCGGGAGACCCGACCGTGCATATTAAAATGTATCTCCGAGTCTTTTTGGCTTATGCTGATAGAGATGAAGTGCTCTGTAAATATTTCCCCTCTAGCCTGAAAGGAGAAGCCCTCGCTTGGTATGATAATCTCACAGCCAACTCGATTTCATCCTTCGAAGAGCTGTCCAAAGTCTTTATACTACACTGTACAACAATTCCTCCAAGCCGGGGGTGGAGAAGTTATTCAGCATTCGGGTACGACCAGGAGAGTCCACCAAGAGTCTGACAAACAGGTGGACTGAACAGTGCGTAGAGGTGGGAAACGGAGCTACAGAAAAGGACAAAGTACGAACATTCCTCAACGCTCTAGACAAAAACCATCCTCTATATGACAGGCTTTTCTCCAAGAACCTCGAGACGCTACAAGATCTCCGAAAATACCAGAAGGAGTGAATCACTTTGGAAGAAATTAAAGAACAAGCAACCTTGGGAAAGGAAACCCTCTTAAAACAGGTCCACTCCATAAACAATCTGTCACTCGAAGAACGAGGTCAAACAATGAATATTCAAGCGAGAGATCCGTCGAAGCGAGGAAGACAAGAGGATAATGGTCGCTATGGAAATGAGGGTAAGTTCGGAGATGGCAAGTACCACGACAATCGAAAGTAAAATGATAGCAGAGGAAACAATTCCCGGGGAGAATATGAAGGAAATAGCAACCAGCAAGGACAAGGAAACAGGAAATTCGGGACAACAAAGCCTGGATTCCCTGCCTTTCACGATAGAAAACTTCCAAAGCTTTGCTTACCCATCGAGGATGCCATTCGGACTATCGAACAGTCCGAATTCGCCGGTGAAATAAGATATCCCAGAAGTAGGGGTAATTAACCAAAACACACCAAGTATTCAAGGGACTACTGTCAATTTCATAAATTTTATGGGCATACGACAGAAGATTGCGTTACGGCACAAGATCAAATTTATTTCTTCATAGTCAGGGAGCAATTCAAACACCTTCTGGAGCTGCCAAAGCCCCCTCCAAACCAGCCTCAGCCCAAGGAGGAGCCGAAGCATGAAGCTTATGTGATAACTATCGATAGAGACGTTCCGAGGTTCGGTGCCTGTAATTCTATCGTTCACACAAAGGGCCTCGAGGGGATCCAAACAGACCGAATCCATAAAAGGGATTTTGAGGGAGAGGAAATATTAAGCGTAGTCACGAAGAATCATCTAGACGAATGGCAAAAGCAACCTGTATTCTTTTCTGCAGCAGACATACCTAACGAGGGTAGATCACACAATGACCCTTTAGTCATCACCCTCCAAATGGGAAAAATAGCAATGCCAAGAATACTCGTGGACCCTGGGAGTTCCGTTGATATACTTTTCGGACAAACATATGACAAGATGAAGGGAAAAAAAGATGATTTGGTGCCCTCATCGTATAATATATTTGGATTTAATGGAAAACCATCGACACCTCGGGGGGAGCTAATGATAACAATTCAGGTTGGCAAACAAAAACAACCAACTTTATTCTGTGTAGTTGACATAGATTCTCCCTATAACACTATCGTAGGAAGACCATGGTTGCATAGCATTATGGGAGTAGCCTCAACCTTGCATCAGAAGATTAATTTTCCGACTCCGCGAGGGATCGCAGAGATACCAGGCGACCCTTCTGAAGCTCGTGCCTGCAATGAAATAGACGTTCAGGCCAAAGAAGGCAGTAAGGAATACTCGGAGCAAACTAAGCAACCAAGGACAACAGATGAAAGCATAGAAAAATTCATAGCTGAAACAGAAGCTGGAATGGCAAGCGTCAGGCAAGACGATAGCAAAAGGGACCAACGTTCCGACAACAGAGAACAGTTCCTCGTAGCAGCAGGCTGCCTCCAGACTCCGAATGAACAATTGGGTGAGCCTAGCGAAGGCAAGAACATTCAGCAAGAACCTTTCTGGGCAGGGCCATTCGTCATAGAAAAACAATTGGGAAACGACATGTATAGCTTGGTCAACCTCGAAGGTCAGAGGTTGAAAACCCCAGTGGAGGGGAAGCATATGAAACACCTCATCTAAAAAAACAACTTTTTATGTAAACAACACTCATAGAGAGATTGAATAAATAAAAATCGCACCCTTTGATGCAACTTCTTCCGAAATCAAACTCCAGATCCTGCCAGGGCGGGTAAGAAATCCCACCTGGCTAGGCACAACGACAAAGGCTTTAATGCCACGAATAAACTGGCCACGACGCCATCTCCCCTAGTGCCTCGTCGCAAAATAAAAAGGGCTGTAACGCCAAGGCAAAAAACGCCAACAATAAAAAGGCTGTAACGCCAAGGCAAAAAACGCCAACAATAAAAAAATTGTAACGCCAAGGCAAAAAACGCCAAAAAATAAAAAGACCTCGAATAGCGGGCACATAGCTGATGACCATATAGATCGTAAGGGCCCTACGAGCTATATGGCACAGTCCTCTACCCACAAGACACCCCGTTAGCGGTGGGCGCCTTGAATCAAGGCTACCTAAGCTGACGATACATTCGTGCTCACTACCAAACGACCACGAGGACTTCACGTCCTCAGGCGTCGAGGGGACGATAAAAGGGATTAACATCTACCTATAGAGGAAGATGGAACCCCGAGGCAGCTAATTAGCTTGCATTTGCAGAAAATGGCAAGTAAGTTATGCAGCCAAGGGACCTACTCCAAATAAAAAACAGCCTTGAGGAGGGGCATAAAATAGAAAAAT
>JAJJMA010148594.1:10175-20468 GCA_023529015.1 Papaver nudicaule
ACCAGGACCATGCAAAAACTTTTCTAGCAAGCCTCTCCTACGAAGCTCATTCCTAGCTAAGGCTACATATACCTCCTGAGGGAGTAAATACTTATCACTAGGAAGTATGGCATCCGAGTCTCGCGCACCAATAGGGCCATAAGTAGGAGGCTCAATGCCAAGGTCCTAAAAAGAGAATGACCATGCTTTCGACAAGCCATACTGGTAGTTAGGCCAGATCGAGAAAGAAGTTCTTCGACGGCTTGACCATGTCTTAGCTCATGGTGCACAAGGGCAAAACCAGTCACCATGCTCCTCACACTCGTCTGACATTCAAGACGAAATTCTCGTTCCTTGGACAGCTGCTCAGCGCAATTCGCTACCTCTTCCGAGCGACGCTTGCGTTCAAGCTCAAGTTCCTGAGAAAATCTGTTCGTATCGGCAGAACGACGTTGACGTTCTTCGGATAATTCTCGGGTCAATTGTTTAACCTTGTTTTCAGCCTCCAACTTTCGTTCGGACTCATTCACCAACTGATTTGAGGCATCGTCCCTTGCCGCCACGGCATCGGCAACTTGCTTCTTCAAATTGGCTTCGATACCTAGAGAAAATAAAAACAAAAAACATAAGAATTATAGGACGATAAAACTCATTCAGGGATGCGAAAGAAGCAGAAAACAAGAAAAGCTGGGTTAGCTCCCTACTCTCTTTAAAAATCATATACTCAGAAACCTCGTGCTGATTAGTGAAACGAGGCACAGAGGCATTCTTCCTAACATCTTCGGAAGTAGTGGCCCCGCTTTTAGCTAGCTCTATTCGGTACTCATCAACGAGACGAGCAGAATAGTCTTTCGACTTATTAGCTAAAGCAAGTTCCAAACATATATCACTACAACTCCTTTCCAGAAGATCATTTTTCGTAAACAAATCATTGTTGACATTCTTTTGCGTAGCCAGCTGAACCTTCAAATTTTTGATATTCTCCTCTAACCTTTCAATAAAAACCCTCCCAGAGGCACTGATCGACCTCTCCGAGCGAGCTTCATCTCGCTCTCGAGACAGACGATCCACATCCAGTTGGAAAAAATGATTCTCTCGGGCCAGAGCTGCATTCTTATTTTTAGCTTCCTCGAGAAGGCGCTCGGCTTGATCCCCTCTTTTTCTCTCTTTAACAAAAAGACCCTCGGCTTCCTGTCTTTTCGCCCTATAATAATTCACATCTTCTAAAGCTTTGTTCCTCTCTTCCAAAAACTTATCACTATCGCTTCGGTAACTCCCGCTACTCAAGGCAACATGAGGAGCTTGTCGACCCTCCCGAAGTCGGTCAATAGCCAGTCTGGCCTCTTGAAGTTTTCTCTCGCTCTCTTCCAGCTCGCCTTTTTAAAAGAAGGCAGTAAATCCGTTCTTAGCACAACGCTGCAAAAACAGATATCTACGTAAATGACCAAAGAATAAGAACTTACATATTGAATGCTTTTTCGCAACAACACTGCGAACTTTCTCTTGAGCCAGCTCCTCTTGCATCCGATAGAACTCTCGTTCATGATATTCGGCCTCGCCAGCTTGATCAAAGTTATGAGCCAAAAGACCATAGGCATGGTAGTCACCCTGATAAAAACAGAAAGATTGTAAGTAAACGGTTAACAAAAAAATTCGGAAACATCGGCATACGGGCAATAACCAGGGAAAATAAAACTCACCGCTTGAAGAATAGCCAAGCTCTCCTCGTAGGACAAGGGTGGATGGCGAAGATCATAATCGGTCCTGGGACAGTCGCCCCCAAAAATATCACCTAACTTCCTGCAGAAATCAGGATCTAAAGGACGCCCCAAGGGATTCGTGGAATAGGCTTCAAAGCGAGTCGAAACTTCAGCAGTAAAATCACTGGGGTTATAATTTTCAAACAGGACTTCTTTAAACCTCTCCGCAGTATATGATTGTCTATACTTACTAGCGTAACTCGGAGCAGGTGGAAACTTTGAACTTTGCGGAAAACTGACAACAAGTTCTTTGGAAGAATCCATCTCAACAAATGAACCATCCCTTCGGGGAACGAGAAGGTCCACTGGAGTGACAACTTCCTTTGATGAAAGCATAGAAGCTTTGGCAACATCATTTGTGGCCATTACCATCGCTGAGGCAGAGGCACCGATGGTAGCACTCGGCATAGAAGAACTCGTAAGGACAACGCCCGAAGCAGCACCAGTGTCAGCAGCTATAGGACCCACTATAGCTGAGGCAGAGGCACCGACGGTGGTAATAGGCAAAGTAATGGAAGGATTCAAGGCACCCACTTCTTTGACAACCGTTTCAGTTGCCTTCGGTACTGATACCTTTTTCCCATCATTCGTAGATTCCTTCAGGGGTCTCGTAGCAGTTCGACGACGTCCGGGCTTAACTCCCCTAAGAATCCTTTGAAGAACAGAATTTTTCAACGGCTGCGGAACCTCCGAATTTCCCCCATATTCAAAATCCATCAGACCATGGCTGAGGTTTAGGGCACTTAAAGACTCTCCCTGCAGATAAGGACCCGTCTTACTCAGGAAACAAATAGAGGCAAGTATGAATACTTCAGGAAAAAACGTAAGAAAATATTTGTTACCTGCTGCATAGTCTCCTCATCTGTTCGGGAATGCTTTAAGCTGCCCGAAGGCTCCACGAAAATAGCCTTACCCTTCCCCGAAGGCGGGAGGGATAACCCTCTATCTTCGTCAGAAAAGTGAATGGAGAACAAATGATGAGTCTGAAACTCGTGCCCTGCATCGAACTCGGTCCGAGGGAAGAACCGGCCAGAATCCTTCCAACCTCGGAGCACGTGACCTTTAAGGAGAACAGGTTCCGAGTACCAGTCTTCGTCCATAGAATAATCCAAGGACCCAGGAATGATATTTTCGCTACCTTCCACGGACCGAAAGCTGACCCCCCAAGGAGCAAACTCGTTGTCTAGGGTTAAAAAGGGCTCATAGTTCTTAAAGAAATTCTCAGCAGTAAAATAAAACTTCGCTGTAGACCCGGCAGAGGAATTACTTTCTGAGCGAAGAATCCGCTGGTTGATGAGGTAAATGGAACTGCAAGTAAGCTGCATCACCCCTCGAGGTTTAGGAAGAGAGCAAAGGATGCGAAGAAACAAAGGATTCGAAGATTTGTAAAGAGGAGGAAATAACCCTGCAGACATTTGATGGAATGTCACTAAGAGCCTGTCCTCGCCACATTGATACTCATTGACCAACTCTGGAGTCAATCTAGAAGAACTAATGGCTTCAATCTGTTCTTTGAAGTCCATACCTTTCATTTTAGGACAAGGGCATCCACCTTAGAAGAAAACGACATAGAAAGAAAAGACAGGAAAAGAAAGATGACCCCGCCGGCAACCGGAAGTTGCAGAGGCAATTCGAGTCAGAGGAAAAGAAGATGGGGAAAGTTCAAAAGAAATCAACTTTATGAAACAATAAGAGAAGTAAAACGATGGGTCATGAAGGAAAGCGCGGATAGAACGCCTGATAAAAAGTTGCAAATTAAGAGGTTTCACGGAAAAAAGACGCCGGCGCCAAGGAAGATGGATACGAAAGGGCTAAGGTATTTTTAGGGGGAGAACCAAAACTTAAATAGTGAAAGAGGAACCGGCGCTACTAGTCAGAAGGTAAAAAGCCGCGAAATCCTCGAGTATAGGAAGAACGTGTCGAAAAACTCGCATCTGGCAAGTAGTGGGGATACTTGGTAAGGAAGAGGTGGCTAAAAAGAGAATTTCCTCTCCTTGCATCTTCGATACAAGGAAAGGAAAGAGGCAAACTGTGGAGGGTAAAACCCCTCGGGACGCGTGTCAAAGATCCAAAAAGCCAGATCGTGCCAGGGGAACTAGTAGCGAAGCTTCGAACTAAAGCTGGGAAAGACGAGCTCGAAGACACCGAGAGAAGAATCAGGGGAAAGGGATTCGGACTCCGCCTCGAAGGACCGAAGCCCAGAGACGTCTTCGGAGTACCACCGAAGGAACCGCCTTACTCGACAAGGACTGACACCACCACGATTGAGTCCCTTGTCTTATTAGCTGTAAACCACCCAAACTCGGCATATATAAGGCGAGCTTGGAAAACATTGTAAGGGTTGGAATATTTTGCGTGAAACCTAAGCGGCAAGAGAGGGATTAGGTATGTATCTCCTCTAGCTCCTTAGGATCATAATACATGTAGTTACAACACTGATATAAAATATCAATCTTTGTGCGTTTAGTCTTTTGATTAATACCCTTGTTACATATCTTCGGTATTGTTCTTGAGGGTTTTGTACCATGAATCATGTTTAAATTACTGTATGTATGAGTGAGATCTGAGGGTTGTAGTACATCATATACCTATGCAGATTTTCTACTCGTACAATTGGCCTTTTAAAATTTTAGAAAAATGTCAAACCAAAATCAAGAATTTTTCTGTGGACAGGGGATTCGAAGAAAATAAAGACGTTTGTTGTGGTTTTCGACAAAGTTTGTAGTCCTCTAACTCATGGTGATTTGGGTATTATACAGTTGGAAGTGGTGAATAAAGCCATGATCATGAAACTGTGGTGGAATATTACTGCGTCGACTAAAAAGTGCGCAAGGTTTATGAAGGCTAAATTGTTAATAGTTAATGGTGGATTGGTTATGTATAAATGTCGTTCATCTGTTATAGGTGGATTACGCTGGATATATGATGAAATGGAGAAGAACACGAGAGTTCTGGCTGGTAATGGAGAGGATACCTCTCTATTCTATGATAAATGGTTAGGGCCAGTTACTTTGGCCACTATGATGAGATTACCGAAGAGTGCCAGAGACACACATCAAGGTAGAGTTTCTTCTGTAATCAATGCTATTGGTTCGTGGAATATATGATAGGTCTTAAAACTGCTTGTGGAGGGTAAAACACCTTCGGGACACGTGTCAAGATCAGAAGGACTAGGCCCAGCCAAAGGATGTCGCCGCCACTCCTCGAATAAACCTACAAAGTGACCTCGAACAGGAGTTCGATAAGAGAAGCCTCATACAGGTAGTCGAGGAAAGGGACGCGAAGCCACCTTCGGGAAGAACTCACCGAAGGAACCGCCTTACTAGACAAGCTATGACACCTCCACGATTGAGTAGTTTGTCTTATTAGCTGTAAACCACTTCAGACTCGGCCTATATAAGGCGAGCTCAAGAACCATTGTAAGGGTTGGATTTTTGGTGTAACCTAAGTCGTGAGAGTGAGATTAGGTTAGTTTCTCCTCAAGCTTCTAAGGATGATATCCATGTAGTAGTTAGAGAGAAATACAATTTATAGTTGTGCTCTTATCATTTGTTATTTAATTTATACATTAGCTTCGGTGCAGTTCTTATTCTCTTCGTATCATCATATGAAGCCAATATTGTTACTTTGTCCATAGTATGAGCAAATAGACCTGATGGCTGTCGAGTATGAAGTGCTTATGCAGATTTCATACACGCACAGTTTGGCCCTAGAAACAGGGATGATTAAAATAACTTAGGGTTTGCCTGTGATTTAGGGTTTTTAAATTCTTTGAGTAAATTTTTTCTAGGGTTTTCAAACTCTTCTAAAAAATCGTATTTTCATCGTATTTCCATTAAGAGCTCCACCACATTGGGTGTCTAAAGATCTTAAAGGCTTTAGTGCGCTCAAGGGTTTTGAGCAAATCATCAGCATGATAAGATCGATGTTCCTTCAAAGAATCCAAGCCTTGAAACATAGAGATCTAATCAAGAGCATAAAAACCTTTTCCAAAAATACAAAAGAATATTGGCAAAAATCTAAAGGGTAGCCTTCACTTTGGAAGCAGCCATTTCAATTTTCAGGAATATCCTTCAAATCCGATGCATCATTTATGTTAGAAAAATTAATCTAGGGTTATTTTAGGGTTTCTATACCAAGTCTATATTTGGAAATAAGCCTTGAAGTCTTCATACTCAGGGTCCAGATTCGGAAAAATAGGACAGCTTGCCAGAACCTCCTCAAAGGGCCGGTAGATCTGGATAAGCCAAAAACAGTTAGCATTTTGTCAGAACAAGTATAATCAAATCTGAAACCTCGCACGACAGAATCTGTTACGTCCATTAGGATACATGTCAGACCTAGTATACTGCACCAGCCACCTTGGACCTCACGGGTTTTTTGTTTTTTTTTTACAGGTCATCGTCAGCATGACTTCGAAATTTGATCAAATACCGAAGCAAAGAGTCGGATCCTCGAGGCATGGCACGGGATCCTCGAGGCATAACACCAGATTCTCAACGAGCAAAGGACTATTGCCAGAGGTAGCTGCAAGCACAGTCCAGCACAGAGAGCGTGTAAACGAGGAAGAAGTGCAAATAGAAGATCTGGGAACTGATGGGGAAGGATTCCCAGTGGGTGATGAACCACCTCAGCATCAAATCCAAGAGGAAGATGGAGAGAACAAAGATGATGATGGCGAAGACGACATCCCGAATGAAGTAGTACTAGCCCATCACCCACCGAAGAAGACACCACGAGGGCTGCACAATTCCAAAAGTTGATTCAAAAGAACAAGAAGATAAGAAAAATAAAAAAGCAATTAGCTGAGGCGACTAAGAAAGCTGCGGAGAAGTCTGCCTCAAACTACAAAGGGAACAGTGAGGGGCACTCTCGCCCGTACACCATATCACGATCCAGGGGGCATTCAGTGTCGTGAAGTAACATCAAATTCAAGGGAGACGACCCTAAGAACCCTGAGATAGTAGTCTCGAGCAGAAGAGTTGAACCCAGTATACGTCCAAAGGGAAACAACATACATTTGATATACGAAAATGAACAAGCGAGAAAGAACGCCGAAACACAAGCTTTGCAACAAGTCATGATGGAGCAAATCAAAACACTTCGAGCAGAGCTCTTCGATAACAGGATTCAATCGACCGACAAGATGAAACTGACTCAAGCAATTAATGACGTCAACCGCTCACCACTGAGCCATGAACTTCTTACTAAGGCCATACCAGTAAAGTGCACCATGCCGGTTTTCGCATCAATCTTTGATGGGACAGGAGACCCGACCCTGCACGTAAAAATGTACCTGCGAGTATTCCTGGCTTGTGCCAACAGGGACGAGGTGCTTTGCAAGTATTTTCCTTCCAGTTTGAAAGGGAAAGCCTTGGATTGGTACGACAACCTGACAGCTAGTTCGATCGCGTCCTTCGAAGAACTGTCCAAAGTATTCATACTTCATTTCTTATACAACAATTCATCAAAACCAGCCGTGGAGAAATTGTTCAGCATCAGAGTAAGACCTGGAGAATCTATTAAAAGCTTGACAGACAGGTGGACCGTTCAGTGTGTGGAAGTAGGAAATGGAGCCTCGGAGAAAGACAAGGTACGAGCATATCTAAATGCACTTGACAAGAATCATCCTTTACACGATAGACTCTTCTCCAAAAATGTAGAAACGTTCCAAGACCTGCGGGAATACCAAAAGGAGCGGATTACACTGGAGGAAATCAGGGAACAAACAACTCAGGGAAAAGAAGCTATATCAAAAAAAGTACACTCCATAAACAACTTATCCCTCGAGGAGCGAGATCAAGCAACGAACCATCAAGCAGGGGACTTTTCAAAACGAGAGAGGCAGAACGATGTAAGAAGATATGGAAACGAAGGAAAATTCGGAGATGGGAGGTACCATGATAATAAAAAATACAACGACAGCAGGGGCACTGACTCTCGAAAAGAATTCAAAGGCAATGGTAGAGGACACGACGGAGGCAGGAAATTCGGTGTGCCAAGATCGGGTTTCCCTGGTTTCCAAGACAGAAAGTTGGCGAAGCTCTGTGTCACCATCGAAGACGCTCTCCGAAGCATCGAACAATCCGAATTGGCAAACGAAATGAGATACCCGAGAAGCAGGGGAAATCAACCAAAGCATACTCGAAACTTTAGGGACTATTGTCAATTCCATCAATTCTATGGACACACAACAGAGGACTGCGTCACGGCGCAGGACCAGATTCACTTTTTCATTTCAAAAGGAAAATTCCAGCACTTCCTTGAGCTACCAAAACCACCACCAAGTCCGCCACAACCAAAAGAGGAGAAAAAGCACGAGGCATATGTAATAATTATTGATCGAAGCATCTCGAGATTCGACGACTGCAACTCCATAGTTCGTGCAGACATCTGCGGACGAAATTTCAAAGGTATTCATACTGACAGAATTCACAAAAGAGACTTTGAAGGAAAAGAAATATTAAGTGTCGAAATGAGAGGGCAACTGGAAGAGTGGCAGAGGCACCCAGTTTTCTTTTCGGTAGCAGATATCCCCGACGAAGGAAGATTGCACAGTGATCCCTTAGTTATCACACTACATATCGAGAAGCCAGCGATGCCTAGAATACTCGTGGACCCAGGAAGTTCTGTGGACATTCTCTTCGGGAGAACATATGACAAGATGTTTGGAAAGGACAGAACCTTGGTGCCCTCCTCGTACAATGTCTATGGCTTCAATGGAAAGCCCTCGATGCCCAGGGGAGAGTTGTCGTTACTGATTCATGTTGGAAAGCTGGAAAAACCTACATCATTTTGTGTAGTTGACATAGACTCGCCTTACAATGCAATTGTGGGAAGACCTTGGCTTCACAACATCCTGGGAGTGGCCTCCACTCTGCACAGAAGAATCTGATTTCCAACGCCACTTGGAATCGCATAAATCCTAGGTGATCCCACTGAAGCTCGTCTATGCAACGAAATCGATGTTCAGGCGAGAGAGCACCCGAGGCAGGACTCCTCCAACCAAGCCAAGCACCCAAAGATAACAGAATCATGTATAGGGGAGTTTATAACCGAAGTTGAGGCTGAAATGGCTGACACCACCATGGGAAGCCCCACTGTCTGTAAGCAAGGCACTCGCCCTATCAGTAAAGGAAAGGGTCGTTGCACCGAAACAGAGAACAATTCCTCGTGGCAAGCAGCAAGGTACCAATGCCGAGCAAGTCAGCTAGCAAGACAAGTCCGAGCGGCACTGGAAGGGATACACCGGAAGAGCAATTCTGGGTCGGGCCATACATAATTGAAAAGGCGCTTGGGAACGATACTTACAGCCTAGTCAATCTCGAAGGACAAAAGCTAAGCACCCCAGTTGAGGGAAAGCATTTGAAACACCTTAATTAGAACCTTACATGTAAGTAACGCATAAGAAATGTCAGTTTTACAACGAAAGAATAAAAGAAGCAGCTTGGTCTGCTGTTAAGAAAATATATATTACACTCCTCGAGGTACTATACCTCGATTCAAACTCCAGATCCTACTTGGCTAGGCGAAAGTCCTACTCGAATAGGCAAACCTCCAAAGGCTCTCACGCCATATAAAGCAAATAGGCAACGATGCCATAGCTCCCCTAGTGCCTTGACGCAATGAAATTAAAAGGCCTTAACGCCAAGGCCCAGATGCCAGAAATAAAAAGACCTTGAATAACAGGCACATAGTTGATGCTCATATAAGTCGTAAGGGCCCTACGAGCTATATGACACAATCCTCTACCCAGAAGACACCCTGTTAGCGGTGGGTACTTTGCATCTAGGCTACATAAGCTAATGAAGCATTTGGACCCACCACCACACGACCATGAAGACCTCTCTTTCTGAGGCGTCGAGGGGACGATAAATAGGATTAACATCTACCTCTAAAGGTGGATGGAACCCCGAGGCAGCTAATTCGCTTGTATTCATGGGAATAGCAGGTGAGTCACGCAGCCGAGGGACCTCCTCTAAAAAATCAAAACATAGCCTCGAGGAGAGGCTGACGAGATACGGATGGGTCAAAATCTAGGCCGAGATAGGAGAATAGTACCATGTCTAAGCTCCAGCCTTGACCGGCATTCCCCCATTGAGCTACTTTATTATCGAAGCACAGACATAGCAGCTACCCACCATCAGTCCACTGCTTTACTGGGGATAAATGGATTATCAGAACACCACCATGGTCACTTGGAGGATACCTAGTATCCTCGATAACCACCCAGTACTCTTGAGGCAAAACGGATACTTATGGCCTCGATAGCCTTTGTTGCTTTAAAACAGGCAAGTAGCTAAAAGCCTTTGGGATCCGTAAGCCCCCACTAGCTTGGTTTACTATCTCCCACATCGAAGTAAGCCCCGGAGTTGCACCTCGAGTAACCTTAGGAGCCTAGAATATCGCAAAAGCAACTTCGTGCCTAATTACGAAGTTCTCAAGGAAAATAGAAAACTAGAAGAGGAGAAACACTTGACAAACAAAACAACTTCTTCATAAATATAGTCAACGCAGCATACATGCACAAAAATATGGGAGATGCCGAGTACAA
>JAJJMA010148594.1:29267-43154 GCA_023529015.1 Papaver nudicaule
TTTTTTTTTTTTTTTTTTTTTTTTTTTTTTTTTTTTTTTTTTTTTTGATACATGTGTTTATAGTACTCATTCTACTCAAAACTCCACAATTCGACGACTTTTATGCTATCAAATTCAAAACCATCTGTTCCACGTCCGAGACTTTTGCTAAAGGGAAAATCCACCTGAACCATAAGACTCTTTTATGGGTTGCCACTACGCGGTATTGCCTGAGTTGGGTTTCCCGTTAATTAATTGAGTACACTTCGGAGACATCGAAAGAACTGGGGTATTAGCTAGTGTAACTATTAGAAAAAGCTATGACCAGAAAAGTATTGCATGTAGTAGCTTTCTGCAGGGCAATGCAAGACTTCTTTTTATCTTTTATTTGTCGTTTCAATCAATGTCTCTCTAATTTTTCATCGTCAGAGTCGTAAAGTAAGATCCACTAGGAGATTCTGTAAACAAACCCAATATACATATGATGTTCGGATGAGACATCTCTTGTATCTCTGGATCTCATCATTTCATGGGATTTTATTGGAACGAGCTGTGCCAACTGCCAAGGTCACTCTAATCTAAAAGAACATTCATGTAACCATAACAAATATATTAAGTCAGTTTACCGCAACTAATTGCACTTGATGATTAAATTTTGTGACTGTAACCGTAAGTGACTAGCTTTTTGTTAAGATGGTCGATTGGCAATGGCATTGCCATGCACAAAGGTCAAGTCTTCTTTTCTGTACGAGTATCACTGGAACTTAGCTAGAAATTGTTTTCTAACTGCCATGAGCATAAAAAATATGCATCCCATCATAATATACGTACCTGGTAAATAAGCCCGAAACATAGAGCTTCTAATGATCAAGACATATACTTCAAACTACACCCATTCTAGAACCGATTTATAGAACTACACCCGTTATTTACTTAATTACTAAACTACACCCACCATCCATCAATCCGTCAGGGCCCACTAATTCAGTTAGTATTTGTTGACCTGGGTCCAAATAAAACTTAAAAGTACAGTACTATCCTTCTTATGAATCATATCCCTAAATTATAGGCGAGTTTGGTATTACGGTGAGTTTTATAAAAGTGATTTTCTGTTGTGCTGTGTTGTGCGTTGCTGTGCTGTGCTGTGAAAATAAAGCAGTTGGACGTTTGGTAAATTATAATGTAGAAAGTGCTGCCTGACTAACAAACTGTAAATTCTGTTTGGTAAATTGTAATGTAAAAGTGCTGATGATGTAGTTAATGACGGAAATAGACATGCTTTAATTTTTTTTAGAAAGATACAATATAATTACAATAAATTGTATTTTTAATTCCAAAATATTTAAATAAATATAAATGGTGATTATCTTATTTTTAAAGAAAAAGAGTGAAAAAATTGAAATAGGGAATATAGTAATATGTGCACAATATTCAAGGGTAAAATTTGTCATTTTAGTAAAATAACAAGGCTAAAATGGATAATCAACTAATTAAAATTAGGTGGGTCCACAACTTCTGCTTTTACTGCTTTTAAAAGCTACTCTCGAGTAGCTTTTAAAAGCAGGCTAAAATGAAAGTGTTTTTCTCCAAAAGCACACTTTGAATTTTTTTTTACCAAACACAATTTTTACCAAAAATTGGTTACAAGTTTGTTACAAAGTGCTTTTGGTGGAAAAAAATCAATCCCAAACGGGGCTTATGACTAAACTAAAAAGTCCCAAGCATCTCTTCGTGCTATTCTCTGCCTCACCTTATTTCTTCTGCCTCTATTTTCTTTTAAAGATAACGTAATCAAAGAAGAAGAAGAATAGGAAGAGATGGGTCCAAGAAGTAATCAAGCAGTCGTTATATCATTTTTTAAATTCAATCTAGATTTTGTTTTCTGACCTTTGATTTATGAGTTAGGTTTTATTAAATCTCTAAGATCTTTACTCATATTATATTAGGTTTCTTCCTTCTTTAAATCTGTAACCATTTTTGCTTATGTTTGTGATTTTTCTTTTCGTTTAATTGGTTTATTTTTAAGCTGGGTTAATTTCATTGAATGGGTATGGTTAGATGGTTGGATGTGAATTGAATTGAAACTTAGGGTCCGTTCATTTGGGAGGTGAATCGATGAACTAGGTGTTCTGAATTAGGATTTCTGATTTTGCTGTGATTTGGGGAAGAACATGGAGTCGAGTCAACACACTGAGTCATGAATTCGGGTCAACTCACTCTGAGTGAATGGTCCAACTAGGGCTTTTTTAGACATTTTCAAATGGACAGCTGGACAGGTAATTGACAGCTGGTTAGATAACGGACGTTAACCGTTTTATTGAAAAAACGGGACGGAAAAGTCAAACTGGGTGTATTTTTATAGTTTTGAAAATAACGGGTGTAGTTTTAGAAACAAATTAAGAAATGGGTGTATTTTAGCAATTGCCCCATTTCACAAAAGTTGGAAGGGTAACTTTGATAAACACCTCACTGTCTAGCCTCCCAGTTTATTACATGTCTATTTTTCCAATGCCTGCACCTGTCAGAAAGAAGCTAAACAAGATCATGAAGGACTTTCTTTGGGGTTCAACCAAAGAAAAGAAGAAGATAAACTGGGTGGCTTGGAAAAAGGTGTGTAGGCCAAAGAAAAATGGTGGTTTGGGAGTGAGATGTCTAAAAATTGCTAACAAATCCTTATTAGCAAAATGGACTTGATCACAAAGAAAAGCACCATCTGTGGAGAAAAGTGATACAACATAAAAATGAAGGAAAAGAAGATGATATGTGGGTTAAAGACAATGATCTTCCACATGGCAGAGGAATATGGAAGGGAATTCAACAAATGAAAGGATTAGTGGAAGACATGTCAATGGTGGTTATTGGCAATGGTATCGCTGTCAGATTTTGGTGGGCTAGATGGAAAGGAGATAAAGCTTTGAAAGTGAAGTTTCCTATCATCTTCAAATTATCAAACCAGAAAAATGACACTGTGAAAGATATGATACAAGATGGGCAGTGGAATTTGAAGCTAAGAAGAAACTTGCACCAGGCAGAAATTGCAGAGGTTATTCAATTGTTAGATTTTCTTGGAACTCCTCTTGCAATTACTACAGATGAAGATGAAATGTTGTGCACAGAACCTGAAGGATTCAGCTCCAAAGCATGCTACAAAATGCTCATCAACAAGTGCAATCTCCCTCCACCTCCAATACCTTCAATATGCATTTGGATTCAGTCAGTTCCTCCTAAAGTACAGGTATTTCTATGGTCAGCAGCTCACAATGCCATTGCCACAACTGATAACCTGATCAGAAGAGGCTGTGATATACCAAACATCATTTGTCCACTATGCAATTTGATGCCAGAGACAGTAAACCATTTACTTCTTCATTGCACCTATACACAGAAAATTTGGGACTACTTCATTAGTGGTTAATTACAATATCAAATGGGTTCAATGTGGAAGTTTAGTGGGACAATTACAAGCTTGGAAGATGAGAAAAGGGAGAAATAGAGGAAGGAAAATAGCCAATTTTGCTGTTTGCAATTTGTTGGGTTATATGGGAAGAAAGAAATGGCAGAACAATGGCAAAGAACAAGCCTAAAGGAGAAGGTACATTGATCAATGAAGTGAAAGCAACTGTGTACGTATGCTTGGGGTGCAGTTGGAAACTGGTTCTGGGGAGTTCCTTTTAGGCAATTGATAACACATTGAAAAGTTACAATTGATTGTAATTAAGCCTTAACTCTACTGTATTATGGTTGAGCTTATGCTCAGAATTTTTCTTATCAATAAAGTTTCATCCTTACCCCGTCAAAAAAATGATAATTTCTACGTAAAGATATATGGCTACTTTAGGAAAAATGCTCGTGGGTAGCAGTATCGGAGATTCATATATAAATTATAATTAATAAGCCTCACGTCATTGGGGCGGATTTGAAAGAGTGGGGGCAGATTGAGTTTTTTTTTAAAACCCGTTCACCCAAACGTAATTAGGCTATCCCTTATTTCAGTGTCTAAAATACCCCCACACATATTAAGCTACCGATTAACTCATTGAAGTTACCGAATAAGCTAACCTAACTACAAATTAACCTACTTAGCCACCGATTAGCTTAGGTTGTTTTATTTTTGTTATTTTGAGAGAGAGTTAGAAGAAGAAGAAGAAGAAGAAGAAGAAGAAGAAGAAAAAGAAGAAGAAGTTTTTTTTTTGTTGAGATGGTTGTTTTGAGTGAGATTGAGCGGGGTGAATGTTCTTCTCGTGAGGGTGATCATGCTACGAATTCATCTTACATGGAGGAAGCCATGGATTGTTGGAACTCTACCATTATAGAGAAAAACCATGAAAAAATAGTGTTTGGAAAAATATAAAGAATCAAAGAAGGGAAAGGAAGTGAACTCGACTCCAAATGATCAGGTAATGCTCTAATTTGAAACCCATTAGCTTGTAATGGTTGATTGACGTATGAAAAATCAAAGTTTGCATGCATTGAATGTTGCAGTTAGAGTATTCGGTAGATCCAGACCATTAATGGAGCCACCGAATATCCCAACCACCATCCGTACATGCACAATAAAGTAACCATTCGGTCGCTCGAAATCTTTTCTAAGCTACCGAATGTATACTCGGTAGTCTAAGGTGATTTAATTAGCTACCGAATGTATACTCGGTAGTCTAAAGCTACCGAATCATATTGATTTTGGTACAGAATATTGGCCAAAACTCATCTATATTCGGTGGCTTAATTAGCTACCGAGTGATGCTTTCCAGTATTACTCGGTAGTTCGTCTATTTGGTTGAGCTACCGATTGTTGTTAATTTTCCAATTTAGTTGTCTAATGTTTTCAATCTTCTTTGTAGGTTGTACCCTTTGGGGACCTTCCCGAGGATGATGTGTTGAATATGATTCATATTTGCAACCCGATACCTCCTCACACTATCTAACTGACTTGGTATGCCTCCTACACTTGTATTTATCTATGATTTTATCCCGTTTGGTTTGGTTTTCTAATTGTTGTGACTTTCTCGTCTAGACATGGAAAGAGAGGGATGATGCAAAGGCTTGGCTTGTGGGGCGTGCAAGAGAGAACATGTGCGTAGTAACCACGGGTCGAAATTCAAGGTTTAATAGATTTGAAATGATTTGTGAATGCGGTAGGAAGGATGAGAGTCATAAAAAAGGGTTATAAGCCTATAAAGAAGACCGACATGATTTACAATACTCATTCAAAGAAGACCGATTGTCCGTTCAAGATGCTTTTTAATCTAGAACGTGATGATTTGTGGAGAATGAAAGTAAAGAATGGTTATCACAACCATGATGATCCGGAAAGTCTTGTTGGGCACGTTGCTTATGCTAAGTTGACTCCACATCAAATGGATCTTGTAAGGGCAATGATTTGTTGGAATATTTTCAACGCCCCCGGAAGAATTTTGAATTAGGTTTTTTATTTGGCAAGCAAAAAAGCAACCGAGTGTGGAGAATTGACCCTCGGTAAAACAATATAGCTGCCGAGTACACTTACTCGGTAGCTCGATAAATAAATGAGTTACCGAGTGGTGTTAAACCCTTCGGCAGCACAAACATACTCGGCAAACAGAAGAGCTACCGAGTAAGAAAAATTGTTACTCGGCAGCCAATATTGCAACCGATTATACCTTAAAAATTATACAGAAAAAATATGATATGAAAAATCATACTCGGTAAGTCAAAAGAGCTGTCGAGTAGTGTATAATCCATAAGTACTCGGTAAGCAAAAGAGCCACCGACTCTGTAAATTTTCATACTCGGTAGCTCTATAAGCTACCGAGTTATGATGTTCATACATAAACCCTAGTTTTTCTGGGCGAAAAATGGAAACCCTAATTGCTAAATTCATACATAAGCTTGAAAATTACCTCACTGAAACCGTTGGTGGAATTAGTCTTACCAAAATCAATTGTCAATTTCTGGGTCGGGGGTTGGGAGTATGGGATAGAGGAGGAAAATGGTAGTGAACGGCGAACGAAAATGGTGGTTGTGGAGGAGAAGGGGAGAATTGAAAGGGGAGGAGAAGAATGAGAATGAACCTGGTTTCATTCAGTAGCCGAGGTTTAAAGATTAATTGGGAGGGTAGTTGTGACATTTTACTCGGTAGGAAAAGGGTATAACTGAATTTTCACCCACAAATTTAGCCACCCCTTAACACATCTAACTGGATCGCATCATCAACTCGGTCTGCCCCCATTCTTTCAAATCCGCCCCAATGACGCCAGGTTAATAAGCTAGACCAACTTCTTTTATGTATATAGATTCGAATTAGGAGAAACAGTACATACAGTACATTTTTTACGCATAAAATGCTTCAAGTACGATCTCCTAGTTTAACTAATACACAAAGAAAGAGTCTCAATAGGCAAACATCCTCGATGTGTGCAAGGTTACATGCACAGTGTCGCCGACGCGGAGATACATAACCTTTCTTTCCTATTTTTTATGGATGGATTAAAAATTAATAAGACTACTACTACTGGGTAGAGCTGAGCTGAGAATTACTGTTTGAAGGTGAAGCTGATTACCTTGGGCTGCATAATAAATTTTTGGGCTTAGTGTTATTCAACGACAACCACCAGCCATTGGGTGGCGTAGCTGTAACTGTTGTTGTTCTTGGTGCTCCATTTGTATATTCGAAGCAGTAGAGAGAATACAATTACTATTGCTACCGCTGCTGCCGCCGCTGATATCATCCGAAAGCCCAGTTGATGACCTATCATCTTCCTCCTCGGCATACTCATGATCGTCATAATCATTGCCTTCGTTGCCACCACTATCATTATGTCGGTTACCCTCGTCATTGTTTCTTTCAGATTTTGCTATGGGCAGACCGCCCACGGCCACAGGATCTGTCAACTGATCCTTACCATCACGAGGCGGGGAGAATACCACTGGAAGGTATTCTTCAGTCTCACAAGTAAACTTAGAGTTCTTGAAATGCTCTTCCAATGCTTCCAAACCCTAATCCATATATAACCCCACATTTCATCACATAAAATCATCATTTCACATGTATATGTATATGTGATATGTAAAAGGCGAAGTACAGCGAATAAATTTGCCATCCCTTACGTACCTGCAAACGAGCATATGTAACCGCACAAATTTTTCTAGAGTTAAAGACTTCCCATGACTGTGAATGAAAAGCCTTGTAAAGCCTCCACGCCGCCTGCGGCGACGTTAGATTCACGAACCCATATCCCACATTGCACTTGTTACTATACATACAACAATGAAATTGCATATACCAAATTAACGATGAAATGTATGTCGTTGAAATAATTAAGCAATAAAATAAAAGCAGAAGAAAGATTAATTAAGTAAATGAAGATATTTTACTTGAAATCTATTGGAAGATAAACGAAGTCATAGGAAGACAAGGGCTGATCTTCGCCACCATTTTTAATCTGTTCATTGCAGTGAATACAGTGGTTGTCTAACATACTCAAAAGTAACTTCTGACTGCAAAACCAAAACCCCAAAAAAAAATATCAAAAAAAATCTCATGAATAAAGCAATCTATATATTTATATATGAAAACCCTAGAGAGAGAGCGAGGGAGAGAGAGCTCAAACCTGTACTTGTTAGGGATGTTCTTGATCATGACAGTAGTTCTGGTATCTCTGATACAATTTGATTCCACTATAGCAGCTTCATCTATTAAGAAATTTGAGCTTAAACCCTTTATTTGTTGCTGTCTGTTACTTTTCCATGACCTGCTACTACTACTACAACTACTACTACTACCACTGCTACTACAACTTTTCTTTATTTCCTTGTTAGTTGCAACATCTTCTGCTGCTGTTGTTGTGTGATTGTCTCCATTACTTGTTTTGTTCTTGCTCTTATTCTTTGTCTTCTTCTTATCCATTGATGATGATGACCCACTTTTGTCATTGTTTTTATTGTCGTTTAAAGAAAGTATAGACACTGCATCCGTAATTGATCTTGCCTTATTAACTTCTTTCATTGTAGCTGTAGCCGCAGAATTTCTGTTCACCTTGTTAGTGTAACCCCCGGGCCGACTGAATTCTATCATAATGCGCTTTCCCTCGATTTCTTTTCCATCCATCTCTGATAATGCTCGTGCTGCATCCCTTATATCGTAGAACTCGATAAACCTTTGGTGTTTTTTCGAAGGCGTTTCGCGTAATTCTTTCACAGTTCCTTGAGAATTACAGCACAAAATCACTTAGTACTATAAGATATGAGTAGCGTTAAGAACTTAACCTAATTGCATGAGAAAGAAATAATAGCAAACTAAAAATAGATTTGACATACCGAAAGCTTCAAAGATTTGTTTAAGCGTCAGCATAGAAACACTAGAATCCAAATTGAACACAACAATTGTGCCTTGATTACGTCCACCAGGACCTAGTAACTTGACAGGAACTGTAAATTGCGCCCAGACAACTCGACCTGCGATTAGTCCACGAAAACTACTCGGCGGCACCGAAAGAATTTGATGTTGGTAATGAGAATTATTATGCCAATTGCTGCTATTAGTAGCACCACCACCCATTAAGAAATTATAGTGTTGCCTTGACCTGATTTGATGTTGCATGTGCTGTTCTTGAATCTCTTTCATAGCTAATTGTGCATGTCTCAAATCATAAAAATGAACAGTCACAATTGCATCCAAATGTAATCTTTCCATTTGAATTGCTCTTATTTCTCCAAACACTTCCATATCTCTTCTCACTATCATTTCATTCACTTCCAACGGCACTGATGTTAACAGTAAAGCTCTTGTTGCTGCTGTTGTCAACGGTGGCAACGGTTGCGCTTCCGTAACCGGTCTGACATACCTTGTAGCCATCGTCAAACCCTGCTGATACTGGTCTTCTTGATAATTCGCTAACCCATCGTAATAACCAGGAGTATTAAAAGGGTAAGAATAGTAAATTGGCTGATGGCTCAGTGAAACACATGAAGAATTAGAAGAAGGGCTGTTTCTTGATGGTCTGAATTCTTGAGCTGTTGGGTCTAGTAAGTACCTAGCCATTGATCCTCTATCTTCCTCCATCTGACAACTTCAATTCTCTGGGTATATATTATTCTTCTTTAATCATCAATATAACAAACCACTAGTGGTTTTCCGATGAGTGTCAAAAACAACACCGGAACAAGAAATCAAAGCAGTGGAGCAAATTGAGCAGAGACTGCTGGTGACTACTAACTCTTGGCCTTTCTAAGTAACTAAAGGTCTCTTCATTGTCTCCTCATCATCATCTATCTACTCTCTCTGGTCTTTGAGCTCTCTTTCTTTCTTTCTTTCTTTCTTTCTTTTTCCCTCTCTGTGTGTCTTCTCTCTGTCGTCTCTTGGGAACTAAAAGTACAAAAACAAGGTAAGGGAGAGGGCTTCTTGTCTTTCTTGAATTCTCCCTTTCGTTTTCGTTTTCTTTGCAATGTTTACGAGGCCCCATTTTTGGTATCTATATATGGGGTTCTCTGCTGCATTTATGTCCTGTTGACGAGACTGCCCCTCGTTAATTGATGGGTTCCGTACACGTGGCAGTGAGTTTTTATGTTATTGGGAAGTGAGATGTGGGTATTTTGATCTTTGTATAGGTGAATGTGAGTTTGGTGGGGAAGGAGAAGCATGTTGTGGTAAATGATATTCAAACCGTTTGTATTGGTTTTTTGTTGTACTACGGTCAACCTGCTTTATTGTTAGTCTAATCAAAGAGGCTAGAATCTATGAAAACGATTCCCGTCCCAGAACTGATATACACCCAGCCGGTTGGACCCCGCGGTTTTTCCGAAAATAGAAAACGAGAGAGGGAATTGTGGGCCCCACCAACCCCCACCTCTGGAAAGTACGGGGTTAGGCTTTACGGTTCGGTGGAGATCCTCTTTTCTATCGCTATTTGTGTAACCCGCGGATGTAAATCATTTTTTTTCCCGTCCATGAGAGAATTTAAGGGTGTTCTTGGAGTTGATGGGTCCGTTCCGATCTGGCCCGGTAGATGTCATTTGGAAAGATGGATTCAATATCGTTGGACTTGGAATACGATAATAATAATTCGTGAGTTTGGTTGTAATAATTTTTGAATAAAAAATGGATCATTCTTTTCTTTCTTTTTTAGGAAAGAAGAGTAAATGCTTCCAATTTCGCATGAAATGAATTGAAACCCTTAGAGAGAAAAAAAAAAACCTTCCCATCTAGACTGAAGAAACGGTCAAGAATGAACCCTAAACAAGAATCCCCATTCTCCATTTCTCAATTTCTAATGCATTGATTCTTCTCTTAGATGTTTAAGATTTTTCATCGAGATTACTGGCATGTTCTAATCTCTCTTATTTGATATTTATCGTGTCTCTTTTAACTTTGATTTTTTTTTTTTTTTAATTTTTAAATAGGTTTTCTCACATTTGTTTTTCATAGTTTGAATGATTTTAATTCAGTTGTTCTTGAAAAACTAATATTCTTCGAATAAGTCAACAAAATATAAGGAAGATCGCGCCAATTCTGAAACATGATAATATTATGCCGAGGTATCCTGTATATAACCTTATAAGATATCCAGAGTTTGTTGTTCCAAACTCTAGAATCACCCATTCGTATTGCTCTGAGATTTTTGATCATAAACTTCACAAAAAACTCATTATCATGTCTTCAAGCCATACCCAACAAATGGATGATATAACACTTCAAATGAATACTACTTCAATCGTAACTAGCTCTAAAAAAACCTTAGAGTAGGTTGGTTATTTCTGCACAAAGGGTTAATGAAGCTGCAAATCGATGGTCTACTAGTCTCCTACAGGAAAGATCTTCTCAGTTAACTCTATGAAGTATGATCACATCAAGAGAGAAGTAAATTTTCTGTGGAGACAATATAAAAGAGTTGAAGTACAAACTATGGGAAACAATTTGTATGTGTTTCGTTTTCATTCTACTGATGATCAAGAGGAGGTGTTGAACAGACAACCTTGGATTTTCGCGGGACATCTCCTAGCTTTGCAGAGGTATGAACCAGTTCGACCACTGAAGGATCACAAATTTACTTATCAAGTTTGGTGTGTGAAACTTAAAGGTTTAGGTTCGGTTGGTATAAGTAAACAAATAAAAGAGGATGCCTGTGTTGATATTGGAAAGAAGGTTATCTCTACAAATGATTTCACTACGCCTAAAGAGAGCTCAAGTTCTACTATCTATGTGACAGTTGGTCTGAACCATTTAAGAGGGGAGGATGGTTTCCAATGATGAATGGGGAAAAGAAATGGGTTATATACCATTTTGAAATGGTTTCCAGAAGAAGATGTAAGGTGTTTTCAAAGTCCTTGCAAGAGGAAAGCCCCATTAGGATTATTGACATTGCATGTCTTTTTAAAATGTCAGATGAACCTCACTTAAAACATTGTTTGGTGGTTAATGAATTTTCTGCTTGCACAACATATTCTCAGAGCAACGGCAGAAATCGTCATGTCTTGATTTCTCAAGTCTGAGAAGGTGGTCAAGAATTTTTGTATGGTATTGTTCAGAACGTGTCATCAAGCCGTAAAATTCTGGTATGTATCGTAGGTTATCACGAATCTCATCTTTTGAAAAGAATTCAAACATAGACGGTTACGTCTAAGAGTATTTCTCGGCTCTGATACCAATTGAAAAAGAGGGGATACCAAGTACACCACAAACTTTTTAATCTGGTGAACCTATGTGATAAATTACTTGAACGATCAATGAAGAGGAGTCATCGGTTCACTGATTTAATCAGTATGTCGTCTTAGAAGTTAAGAATAAATTTAATTTGAATAAGAATTGATTTGTAATTCTATTAATAGGTTAGGTAACTCTGTTGCTCATGATCTTGCCAAGAAGGCAATGGAGGATGAGCTAGATTTGATTTCAATTCCTGGTGTCCAGATGATATAACTATCCGGATTGATAAAGACAATGATATTGTAAGTTCTGAAATTTTATAATGAAATCACTATTTTGAATTAATTTTTTTTTTTTTACTTGAACGATCTTAAACATCAATATTCAAGTAATAACTCGAATTGAGATCTTTATTCAAGATCAAAATTTTAATCAGTGACCAACAAATCATTGGAAATCTCAATGAAATTGAATTCACTGAAGGGTTGATAACTTACCTTTGCAATTACTACAATTATATTAATAAAAAAAAATATAATACGAAATAAAGTAATATTAATGCAAGATACCAGAAATTTTGTTAACGAGGAAACCGCTTTCTAGCAGAAAAACTATGGGACCTCGTCCAGCTTTGAATGCACGTTGTATTAAGCCGTTACAAACATTAGCCAACTATCGGACTTCAGAATAAAATATAATTTATACCAGATTAAACCTCCAAGCAATTCAGTTGCAGTTGTGCCCTACATCTCTTGGATCTTGCAAGAACCTATGCACTTGATCCCTTAGATAACGTCTTTTATAACCTAAGAGTTTCTCTATGGTCCTTGAGGAGATGGTGCATTTTTCGCATGCATCACAGTCGGCAAACATGCACCATTAGTTCGAATAAAGCTTCATGGTTTACGCAACATTATCAAATGGTGAATTTGCATCACCAAGCCAACATAGAGCATCATTATGGTTGATGCTACTCCAAAGGGTCCCCGAATGGTGCAACATTTGCAAGATGATTTTATAAAAACACGGGTGTTATAGAGATATAACATTGGAATGTGATATGGCACTAGCGGAAGCAATCGAAACAAAGTAACACAACTGGAGAATCCACTCCAAGTAAGGTAAATACAACTCCAATCCAGGAGTTAGAACAATAAGATAAACAACTAGTCCAAGAGTTTAAGCAATGAACAACGATTCGATAATCAATTAGACAAATCAATGATAATATTCATAAGATGAGCTAACTAAGATGATTACAAAAATGATAGAAATGGCTATTTATAGCCTGCAAACTAGAAAGCCCTAAAGTTTAGAACCTTCCTAAACAAGATATACTTATTAAAGAAAATAATTATCCTAATAATTATAAATATTAAATAATAATATCTAAGATATAGAAGAATCTTAGAATATAATTTGACTTGCCTAATACGTCCCGTATCAGGCTCCCCTACTGTGAAGAAACTCGCCTCGAGTTTACAACAAACGAGGCAAGTCAGAAGATATAAATGATTCGATTGGCCTTGCATAGATACTTCAGTGAGGTAGCTTGCTCTTGAATTATGCACGGGCATTACAAATCGTCTGAAACCCAACAGATGATAGAGGCATCTCCCTTCTTGTATATATTGAAAAAACAGGGGTACCGAAATACAACCAACTTTTCGTTTGGGCTCGTGAGACTTATGGTCAGATCTGGACGATCTCAAAAATCAATATCCAGATCTGTTAACCTAAGTTTGGATCTCAACGGATCAGTCCGACACAAGATAGGGTCTTGGTAAATCCAATGGATGGATTGTGGACAACGATCAGGTTTATTAATAACGTACTTCTTGTGTTTGCTTTAATTATATAATCATAGAATATAATGCGGAAAGTAAAGCACACAAGACACCAGAGATTTTTAACGAGGAAACTACAACCTGTAGAAAAACCTCGGGACCTCGTCCAGATTGAACACCACACAGTACAAACTGTCTACAAACACTAGCCTACCATAAGACTTCGGTCTGGGAGGTAGCAGAGACCAACTTAAGCCCTCCAAGCGAATTGGCTACTGTCGCACTCCTTACGTCTCTAGATCCCCCCACATATCGTCACGCACTTGATTCCCCCAGCTGACGTCCTTTACAGGCCTAGGAGTTGCTTTAACCGCTGTTAAAGGCTTGTGTCAATAATTCCGGCTTTGCAACCACAACTATCAACTGTATGTTTGAACTGTCCTCTATCTGTTTGACATACACAAAGTGACTTCCTTCGGATTTCTCTAGGTCATACGGAAA
>JAJJMA010148599.1:10930-25255 GCA_023529015.1 Papaver nudicaule
CGAGAATACGATTGTGATTTCCTTTAGACTTAAAGTCAAGGTTAATGAAAATCTGTTTTGTTGAATAAGGCTTATTGATCTAGCCTAAACAACTTTACCTCCTAACGCTAGACGAACTTAGTATTAAACCTAGTTCGTGAATCTGCGTTACGAAACTTCTAGGATTTATGATACAAGATCTAATTTACGAAGTTTCTATCAAATCTTGGTTGTGATAAGATTGAAAATATTCAATCGACCCAAGATACAAGATCAGGAATTTTACTTCCGACTTTTGCTTCACGATCCTCAAGTGAAGTCTTTCAATAGTCGTAGTCCAAAAGGACTTCGAGATGACGACCAACCTTTATGCAAGGATACACAGATGTGTAGAGGATTGAGATTGTATCTTGCAGAAGGTCATCTATTTATAGTGATCATCATGGGAGGGTTTGCTTAAAAGTTAAGCAACCTTGAGTAGGGCTCAAGCAAGTTCCGGATCTAAAAGGTCCATAACATGAATACCCATTCTCAATCTTCTTTCAACTTTGGACAAGGCCAATAGTTAAAGAGGACTCAACCTTGATTGAAGGTTTGCGACTTCTGGTCCAAAACATGTTTGAGTATCGCGTGGATTAAGTAGTTGAATTCCATGGGCCAAGTAATGACGAGTCTGAGAACTAATCATGTCTAGACCGAAAACTTCAAGATATGAAAGTTGGAAGTTTTCCATGGCTTATATGTACGCGTTCATAGAGCTGTCAATTGGAGTTCAGGAGAAATCAGTGAACTCGTATGTACGCGTTCATGAACGCGTTCATACAGACCTGCTCGTTCTCAGGAATGCCATATGCAACACATGTACGCGTTCATGAACGCTTTCACCGTTGAGGTCCTTTCATGAGACAATTCAACATACTCTACCTATACATATTATCACGGATGTGACAAATGCAAATGCGAAGAATCCTAGAATACCTTCGGATCTTATAAACAACATCATAGACTATTGGTATGATGGAAATGGAAAATACGAAACATGGAAAGGAAAAACCTTTCTAACCTTTAGCGAGGACGTTATGATTTATCAAGTAGTAAGCTCCGGTCTTCGTCTTCAGTGGTCTTCGTCTCGATTACCTAAAACTATCCTAGTCCGAGGTTGTAGAGTAAACTTATCAAGGATTGTGTTTTTGTCAACTAAACTTGACAACTGACTTGAGATAGCAATATCAGTGGGTTCAACCGAGCAATGTTCTAACAATTAGGGTCCCAAACAGTATCCAAATTGATCTTCATAGTCCCATAGTCTGGCCCAAACCATGAATCAGACAGGGGTTTCATTGTGGTTGGTATTCCTTCGTTTCCTAGCCTTGTAGTGATTTCCCCAAAACTGTCTAGTCGTTGCTAAAGTATGCCTTGGGTTAGGATTGATGCATTTAAATGCCTTGTCACATCTATCTTTCCAGATGGCAAGCCATAGCTGAAAAGACGAGGGTATCGTTCAGTACACCACCAATCTTTTATTTTAGGCAACCTATAAGACAAACCTTGAACGGCTCCTGTAATCAAGAACTCAAGAACAAGATCTCTTTCGTAACTGATTGAATCACACAACGAGAATCAATACAAGATAACAAAAGACAATGTCAACAACCAAGTACGATACTTTAATTATAAATGACAAGTCAAATATAATGCAGAAATAAACTAAAGTACACACAAGAATTTTTTAACGATGAAACTACAAACTCGTAGAAAAACCCCAGGACCTCGTCCAGCTTGAATACTCTTAAGAATTAAACCGCCAACACACCTACTATCAGACTTCGGACTAGTTGGTATTGTCAATATGATCCTATTACGACTATTAGTCACGAAGCTCCCCCTCAGCATTCCTACGCCTCCAACCACAACAAGGTGGTCACGCACATGTACTCCCTTAGAGAAAATGACGACATTTACTGTCTTCCCTAAGAGTTGCTCCACAGTCCTTCGTAAAGACTATCGCTACCCGACCTCCAGTCGGATGACTACAACCATATGGACAACAACTAAATAGCGGCAGGTCAAACCACTAATTGATATCCTTGGTAACTTAACAGATATTTCACTGAAGTCGTTTTACACCAAGAGCGAGGCTATTTAAGTTTACTTGGTTAATAAACCCCTTCGAGATATCAAACAAGGTTTTGAAGCCAAAACTCCCAAAGAGAAACCTTGTCGTCCCAGTTGAAATCAAACAATTTTGGATGCGTACAATATGATATGACCCTGATGAATAAAGTACCTGCAAAACAAAACAATCCAAAATAACGATCTTGATTCCACTCAGTATCTATTTGTTAGGCACACAAACCGAAAGCGGCTTGCTGACAAATCCAGATCAATGGATAAAGAGATGTTCTAATCACTACGATCTTGAGTGGCCTTATATCAGAAGAGAAGGACCTTAGAATAAACAAGATCGTAAGACTTTTATAGACGTGACAAAACATAACACAAGTACAATACAAAGAAGACTAGTAAACATAAACTAGTTTCCCTGAAGAGGTACTTCTAGGCTTCTCGATCCCTAAGAAAAGACTTTCACACTAATCTCGACCGAGAGAAAAAGCTCAAAGGTACTGAAAGGAATAGCGGGTATCAGAAGCTTACTTTTCCAAAGAATGAAACTTGGTAAAGGGACAAAGCTTCTAGGAGCGATACCAACTCCTATTTATATGACCAAGGCTTAGCTTTGAAATGAGGCTACCTTAATTTCAGAAATTCATTAAAGCACATTTCCACATTAATTCAGAAATTCCTCACATAGACTCACAACATTTAATGTGATCTAATACTTTAGCATTTTTACATTTAACAAAAGATATTCCATTAAATGTTTGGCCAAAAGCATTCAAAGCAGATAATACTCAATAAGATATATATATTTGGATATTTCATTAATTCGAAATATGATGCTTACCAAATATACTCCCCGGGATAAAGTTCATTTCGAAATTTGTGTCATTGGATTCGAAAATCATATTATGGTATTATTACTTCCAAATGTCGTCATCAGCTTTGATAATGTCGACATCACTTCCTAGGCATTGCTGGACGGGCCAAATCGATCCTAGGTAGAAGTGGGATCAGGTCCAATGTGGCTAACGTTTCGCACAACGTATTATCACATACATGGACAAGCCTTGTGTGTTAAGCTTAAGTGAACACGTAGGTTCAAGGACATTTCGAATCATACAATATAGATATACCATGGAAAGTATCGTGTATGATTCTCCGAGTAATAGCAAATGTTGTTCCTCATGAATTCACGATTCCAATGTAGATAATCACTTTAATGATATCCGAGAATTCACATCAAACACCAAAAGAATATTCAATCGAGTGTTTGATCATGTAATGTATAAATACGACGATTAATCACTTATAGTATTGATCATAAATCATGTGTCAACTAACTAGAGCGACAAACCATATTTCTGATGATGACTCAAACATACTTAGTTGTACATTGAAGATGAAAAAAATTCAAACTTCAAACTGAGAATATCAAACTCATTAATTCGTTGAAGCACAAATCAAAATGATAAAGTTGAACTTCAAAATATTTTTCTGAGATAACCAGTATTTAGGTTTCAAACTCTACATTTTGTTTAGTAGAAACCAAAATTAGGTTTCGGATCCTAGAGTTTGTATATGACTGAAACCAAATTAAGGTTTCCAAATCTAGATTCCATATAGCGAAATCAAAACTTGATTTCAAACTTTAGATTTTTGTTTTAACAAAACCAGATTAAGGTTTCGATACAAGAAACACATATTATATTCGTAACAAATGTTTGGTGTCGAACTTGAGAGTCCATGTGGTCAAGATACTTTTCAGCATCACACCTTTTTATCCTTGTAGCACAGGCTATATTTCTCGGTTCACGTAAACCTTTAGAAAACCCCAGAGTCTTTATTAAAGACTTTTTAGAACTCACATGGTCAAGAATCATTGGTCTCGATTCCCAAATGCAGAACCGAATGGCATTAAAACCTTTTTTGGATACAATACCAAATCCAAGATCCCTACGAGTTCCTCTGTGGGTCTAGGGGATGCCTAAATTTACTAAAATATTTATCCTTGAGGATCTGAGCCAAACTGCAGTAGGATTTGATAGAAGGTTCCAAGCTAGTGTATCTAATTGTGCTATGTTATTTGAATAAATATCTCGGACCCTAGACCGCCCATGTCAAGAGGTTTACATAAAGCTGCCCAAGCTTTAAGAAAGAGATGACGACTACCTTCCTTCCCCCACCAGAAAACTCTAAGAAGGGAAATTAGTTGGTTAATTTCAACTAGAAATTTGAAGCAACAGAATTGGTAAATAGGAAGCGATTCCAAAACAGATATACTGCTATTGTCCCAGTCGCCTGAGAAATAATTCTTTCTTTCCAATTTTGGAGTTTGCTTCTAAATCTATCAAGCATAGAGTCGAAATATTCGATTTTAGCGGCCAATGAACAAAAGGGTACCTATATAATTATCAGAGGTGTGAAGTTTCTGGACTTTAAGAATTATTATTATCATATTGCCGAATTCATTTGGAAACTTATCACTAAAGAAAATTCCTGATTTTTGTAGGTTTATTAATTGGTCAGTAGCTAAGCTAAAGGTGTTGGCGATATTTAGGACTTACGAGCATCATATGGGGAAGCTTTGGAGAAGATGATGCAGTCGTCGGGGAAAGAGAATATGAGAGACTGAGGTGTTATTTCTGGCCACTTTAGTTCCGTGGAGATTTCCATTGACTTACTCATTCCTAAGAAGTCGAGTTAGGCCTTCCATACAAAGGAGAAAGTGGTAAGGGGAAAGAGGGTCTCCTTGCATAAACCCACACTTAGGCTTGAAGAAAGAACGGGGTGAACCATTACACCAGAGAGCAACATAAAGGGGTGTTGTTACATTGTTGAATAAGATCACACCAGGATTTTGAAAACCATAGCTTTGTCATCAACTTAAGGAGATAACTCCTGCTCACATGGTCAAAGGCCTTACTCATGTCGATTTTCAGACCCATTAAACATATTGTGCCTCTTTTGGGTTTGAATTTCTTCAAAGTGTGAACCACTTCTTGATCCATGGCAATGTTTTCAGTGATTTTCCTATTAGTCATGAAAGCTGACTAAAAGGGAGAGATAATGCGAGATAGAATATGCCTTAATCTATTGGCGAGGATCTTAAAGATGATCTTATAGGTCGTATTGCAAAGGCTAATTGGTCTAAAATCAGTTGGGGTGAAGGGTTGTCAACTTTTAGGATGAGGGCTAAGAAGGTTGAATTAATTTCCTTGAGAATTTGTCTGCTGCGAAAGAAGTGTTGTACCATTCCTCCAATGTCCTCATTAATGATAGGTCGTTGATGGGGAAATAATTTGACATTGAAGCCATCCGGCCCAGGAGATTTTTCAGCAGCCATGGCTTTGACAACCAGATAAATTTCAAAGTGAGTAGGAGTAACAATTACGAATTGGTTCCCCTCAAGAGAAACCCCACAGTTGAAAAGATCAGTAACTAGGAATAAGATAAGTGGGGCTCTTCATTAGAGATGGATTTGAAGTGGTTGATGATGGCATTAGAGGTATCCTTATGGTTGTTATGGGTTATCCAAGATGAGTAGGTGATCGATGAGATCATGTTTATCCTCCTTCTTTCGAGAGTGCTGAAAAGACGAGGGTACCGAGTACACCACCAATCTTTTATTTTAGTCCACTTATAAGTCAAACCTTGAACGGTTCCTGTAATCAAGAACTCAAGAACAAGATCTCTTTCGTTACTGGTTGATTCACACAAGGGAGTCATTACAACATCCGAAAGGCTATGTCAACAACCAAGTACGATACTTTAATTATAAATGACAAGTCAATTATAATGCGGAAATAAAGTAAAGTACACACAAGAATTTTGTTAACGAGGAAACTACAAACTCGTAGAAAAACCCCGGGACCTCGTCCAGTTTGAATACTCTTAAGAATTAAGCCGCCAACACACCTACTCACAGACTTCGGACTAGCTGCTGCAGACAATATGACCCTAATACGACTATTAGTCACAAAGATTTCCCCTCAGTATTCCTACGCCTCCAACCACATCAAGGTGGTCACGCACATGTACTCCCATACGCAAACAAACGTCATTTACTGTCTTACGCAAGAGTTGCCTCACAACCCGTCGCGAGGACTATCGCTACCCGACCTCCAATCGGACGATTACAACCTTATGGACAACAACCAAATAGCGACAGGTCAAATCGCTGGATGATATCCTTGGAAACTAACAGATATTTCACCAAAGTTGTTTTACACCAAGAGCGAGGATATTTAAGTTTACTTGGTAATAAACCCCTTGAGATATCGATCAAGGTTTCAAAACCAAAACTCCCGAAAGAGCAACCTTGTCGTCCCAGTTGGAATCAAGCAATCAACTGGAGCAAGTACAATATGATATGACCGTGAAGAACAGTGTACGTGCTGGTTAATAGATAAAGAGTATGTTCTAATCACAACGATCTTGAGTGGCCTTATTGCAGAAGAGAAGGACCATATAATAAACAATATCGCAAGGTTTGATAGACGTGATAGAACATAACACAAGTACAATACAAAAAAGACTAGTAAACATAAACTAGTTTCCCGTAAGAGGTACTTCTAGGATTCTCGATCCCTAGAGAAGACTTTCTCGCAATTCTATACCGATAGCAAAAGCTCAAAGGTAACTGAAAAGAAAAGCGGTAAACACAAGCTATAATTCCGAAGAAAAGCTTGGTAGAGGGACAAAGATTTTAGGAGAGATACCACTCATATTTATATTGACTAAGGCTTAGCTTTGAAATGAGGCTAACTTAATTTCGAAAATTCATTAAAGCACATTTCCATATATGTTCCGAAATACCTCACTTAGACTCATGGCATTTAATGAGATCTAATACTCTAGCATTTTACATTAAAGAAAATATATTTCACAAATGAAAAATATATTTCAATAAATGTTTGGCCAAGAGAAATCCAAGCACATAATACTCATAAGGTATATTTGGATATTAATTTCATTTAATTCATAATATGGTGCTTACCAAATATGCTCTCTGGGAAAGAACTCAATTCGAAAACGTGTCCTTTTGTTTCGAAAATCTCCTTAAGGTATTATTACATCCAAATGTCGTCATCAGCTTTGATAATGTCGACATCACTTCCTAGGCTTTGTTGGACAGGCCAGAACGATCCTAGGTGGAAGTGGGATCTGGTCCAACGTGGCTCAACGTTCCGCATAAACGTATCATGGCAGACGAGGACAAGCCTTGTTTATTAATCTTAAGTGAACACGTAGGTTCAATGGACATTCTGAATCACACAAAAAGATATACCAATAAAGTACAATGCATGATTCATCGAGTAATAACAAAATTGAATCTCCTGAATTCTCAATTCCAATGTAGATGATCACGTTAATGATATCCAAGAATTCGAATCAAACATCAAATGATAAATCAAATGAATATTTGATCGAGTAGTATATCCATACGAAGATCTAATCACGTACAATATTGATCAGAAATCATGTGTCTACTAACTAGAGCGACGAACCATTTTTCTGACTATGACTCGAACCAACTAAGTTTTACATTGAAGATGAACGAATTCAAACTTCAAACTGAGAAATCAAACTCATTAATTAGTTGAAGCATAAATCAAAATGATAGAGTTTGAACTTCGAAAATACGCATTCTGAGATAACCATTTTCAGGTTTCGAAATCTACATACTGTTTGGCAGAAACCAAATTAAGGTTTCAGATCCTAATGTTCATATATGACCAAAACCGAATTAAGGTTCCCAAATCAAGTTTCCACATAGCGAAACCAAAGTTAGGTTTCGAATTTAGATATTGTTTTAACAAAACCTTGGTTAAGGTTTCGAAACAAGAAACACATATTAGTCTCGTCACAAATGTTTGGTGTCGAACTTGAGAGTCCATGTGGTCAAGAGACATTTCAGCATCACACCTTTTTGTCCTTGATGCACATGTTATATTTTCCGGTTCACATAAACCTTTTGGAAACTCCATGGTTTTTTCGACCTTTTAGAACTCACATGGTCAAGACACATTGGTCTCGATTCTCAAGTCACTGTTAGCCAGTAAACATCGTTTCGAACTCATGTTCTCTCATTGGTCACATTTTATTTAGACCGAATAGCTCATGGATGCGAAAACCAGATTATGATTTCGAAATCAAAGTTTAGTTTTACCAAAACCGACATTGAGGTTTCGAACTCTGAAATTTCATAAGATGAGATAATCAAGAATATGGTTTCGAAATCTAAAATTATGATATGGCGTACAATATCTTCATATATCAAGAATCAAATAAATGATTTAGAACTTCAGTAATCAGAGCCAAACCATGACGTAGTATTCGAACTCAGAACAACAGTATATCGAGTCTACACAACATAAGTGTGAGTCACGATCTCTCTTACATTTAGCTTATACAAGTACGTGCTAAGCAATCCGACAGAGTCAGACTAGGTAAGTAGAGACACAATACTGTGATGCATTAAATCTCGTAATACCACCGAGACAACATCACAACTCCTATATCCAA
The DNA here is from genome assembly GCA_023529015.1 of Papaver nudicaule. Classification (NCBI taxonomy): domain Eukaryota; kingdom Viridiplantae; phylum Streptophyta; class Magnoliopsida; order Ranunculales; family Papaveraceae; genus Papaver; species Papaver nudicaule. The sequence goes on from JAJJMA010148599.1 coordinate 19,556, forward strand.
CTCGAAGGTTTTAGGAAAAAACTTATACTCCCTCCGTTCCAATTTACTTGAGGGTTTTGGTTTTGATACACTTGCTTTACACTTGCTAAAATTGGTATTTTTTCACAATTTTTTTAACAACACCCAAGAATTATATCTTCTACGTTACATTTCCAAACTCAAATGCATTGATTTTTGTGGATGACCCAAGTTTATTTATACCTAATGGGCTTGATACATACCTAGATAAGTCTACCCAGTTGGGCTTGGGTCTAGATATTTTGGGTAATCAAGGAGTAAGGAATGGCAATTATGTTAATAAGTGGTTAAAAGGGCATATGGCCATCTAGGGGTAAAAGGGAGTCTCTATAAATAGGACTCTAGAGAGATCACAAGGGAGGACTTTTTGGAGAGAGAAAGATAGGATTACACATTTTGAGAGAGAAAACAAGAGAAATGAGGTGCTACCTCTGAGACTCGGATCGGATTGAGAATATTACCCCTTTCACAGTTGGCGACCACAGTGGGAGACTGATTTCGAGTCCAGCGGAATGCAATCAGCGCTAGAAGCAATGAGCGCGCCCCAAAGGAGAGCAGAGCGAGTCCCCATTCCGGGCGAGGATTTTGTTCTAATAGAGCACGAGCCAGCGGACAACGACTCGGACGACGCGCAAAGGATTGAAAAGGTATCTGTAGGGATCGTGGACGCACCAGCGGCGTCGACTCAGGAGGGCGAAGGAATTGCACCATTTGTTGCCAGTAACGCAAAAGACACAAGCCTGGAGGAAATGCGGCAAGAATTCGCGACTCAGGCGAAAAAACAACAACAATTGATGACCTTAATCAAGCAAAAGGAGGGCGCGTCCACACAAAAAGACGCCGGACCGATCACCGGAATTACCGGTGAGCCAAATTTGGCCGGAATAGTTGCCGGAAAAGGAAAACTCGCGCCCACCAAGAGTTCCCAACAAGAAGAGGAAGGATTTAGTGCACCAACTGGGAGGATCTCAGAGGAAGACCTAGCTAGGTATATTGAAGAGCATTACCGAGTAGCGAAACAAGATCACGGGTATAGTTCTCTGGACCCCCCTTACACGAAAGAAGTCGTTGCTTACAAGTTCCCGCGTGATTATACATCACCAAAGTTCAAAGTATACACGGGGCAGGGAAATGCACGAGAGCACTTGGGTCGTTTCCTTTCGGCAATGAACCAGCATGCAAAAGATGGAAATCTATGCTTGAAAGAATTCTCGAAATCGTTGTCTGACGTTGCATACACATGGTATGACAATTTAAAACCAGGAAGCATAGCGACATGGGAGGAAATGGCGCGTCTGTTCCTCAAGAATTTTTTCTCCGCAAAAAGGCGGGTGACGTCGGTCGATTTAGCACGCACAACGATGGGAATCGATGAAGACCCTCTGAAATACATCACGAGGTTCCGAAGTCACGCGCTCGAATTGAGTGAAGAGGTGCCAGAAGACAGACTGGTCGAGATCTGCGTGGGAAAATGACCGCTACCCTACGTTTCGCCTTATCCAACTTTCAATTCCAAACTTTCGTGGAGTTAGAAGAGGCTACGGCGCGGCTATCAGATTGCCTTGGAATCTTTCAGCAAGCAAAGATGGAGCAAACGTGGTACAATTCCGTTAACTCACTAAGCGCGGCCATTACTAGCAGTGGACCCGCTCCGGGAAATAAGCGACAAGCGCCTTTCCAGCCATACCAAGGAGCTGCACCACAAGGAGCACGAGGAGGAAATAATTCTAATAATCAACGTCCCATTCCAGCGCCCATACCTTGCACCAAAGAGCAAATCGAAAACCTCGTCGATCAATGGGCCGCTAATGGTGAAATCAACTTACCGCCTGCCGTCGTGGATATAAACACTGTAAACAAGGCACATGAGCGGTACTGTCACTTTCATAGGAGGGTAAATCACTCGACCCTCGACTGTTACGGTGTACGAAATGCATTTTGGAGAAAAGAGAGAGCCGGGGAGATAGACCTCGGACGACAACAAATTGACAAGGATCCATTACCCAAACATCACGCCATGATGATTTCCCATGACCCTAGAGACGAGGGATGGGCAGCATGGGAGGATTCCAAGGGAGAGGCGTGCGAGCTGTCCAGTGGACAACAAGACTTTGAGGGAACGAATACTGTTGCTTTCCAGTTCTCCAAAACCATCATCGCGCAGCAATTCTTCGATTCCCTTGGCTTCAGTGAAGACCAAGTCAGGGAAGCATCTCAGGCAATCGCTGCTATAGCAGCGGGTCACCAGGCGCTATCAAGAGGGAGGATCACCTTCGATGACAGCGATATATGCATTCCTGGAGAACACCTGCGTCCTTTGTACCTCACTGCAACGGTTAACAAGCAACAGCTAAGGAGAGTCTTCATCGACGGAGGGGCATCACTAAACCTTGTTTCGGTACACACCTTGGATTTACTGGGAATACCGAGGGAGGAGATCAGAGAACGGAAAACAGTAGTGCGCGGTTTTGGAGGTCACACCCAAGAATCAATTGGAGTAATATGCCTCGTTATGACCATTGGGCCGATTAAAGCATCAGTGCCTTTCCATGTGTTAGACGATCATACTTCGTTTCACCTACTTCTAGGGCGCGGATGGATACGTGATCATCATATTGTGGCGTCTACCTATCACCAATGCATCAAAACTAGCATCGGAGGAAGAGAATATAGGGTGCCAGCCACAAATAATCCTTTTGGACCCGAGGAAGCATACATGGCGGAAGCAGTTTTTTACCAACCAACAGGACAGGGAGAAGCGGCTGTGATAGGATTGTCTCGGACGATTCCTCTACCAAAATGGGAAGAGGATAGTAAAGTCTCAGTCTTTGATCCAGCTCGTTTGGAGATGCCCAAAGAAAAAAGGAAGGTTGAAGAAAAGGCGTCTGTATTTAGCGCTGAAAGATTAGTGGCACCGGCAGGCACTAAAAGATCAAAGGCAGGACCAGAGCCTCGCTTCCATCGCTTCACCACTCAAGGTGGAGGACACATCTATAGATTATAGCAATCAGCGGAGGTGCTGCCATCCGAGCAATTGTGTGAAGCGTCCACAAGCCAGGTGACATCATCTCCTGATGAGGAAGAAGAAGTAACGGCGGGGTCTTTACCGGTAGAGGAGCCCACAGAAATACCATCGTTAGACGAGGTGGAAGAAGACGACATTGGCGATAAGGAAGAAAAGTTGATCAAGATCAGCGCGTCCCTTGGGAAGGAAGAACGGAGAAGAATGATCGAATTGTTAAAAGAATACAGGGATGTGTTTGCCTATACATACAGCGAGATGTCAGGATTGGACGCAGAGTTGGTCTCACACTCTCTGGATGTTCTACCCTACGCGCGCCCCATAAAACAAAGAAGCCGCGTCTTTCACAAGGATGTGGCGTTGGCGATAAAGGAGGAGATCGAGCGACTAGCGGAGGCAAAATTCATCAAACCTATAAAGAACGCGCCATGGTTAGCTAACATTGTGCCCGTAATAAAGAAAAACGGAAAAATTCGTTGCTGTGTGGATTACAGAGATTTGAACAGAGCCTGCCCGAAAGACGAGTTCCCCGTACCGAATATCGACATGCTAGTAGACGCGACTAGTAACCATCAAATGTTTTCGTTTATGGATGGTTATAGTGGCTACAATCAGATTAGAATGAACACTGTAGATGCGCACAAGACGGCGTTCCAGACACCATTCGGATGTTTCTACTATGTGGTGATGCCTTTCGGGTTGAAAAACGCGGGGGCCACCTATCAACGCGCTATGGTTTCAATCTTTCATGACTTAATCCATAGACAAGTTGAGGTGTATGTCGACGACATTGTGGTTAAATCTCGAAAGAGGGAAGACCATATCGACCATCTACGAACGGTATTCGAGCGTTGCAGACAGTATAAACTTAAGATGAACCCTTTAAAATGCGCTTTTGGGGTCACATCGGGCAAGTTCTTGGGTTTCGTTGTTATGAGCACGGGGATTCAAGTGGATCCAGGGAAGGCACAAGCAATCCTTAGTATGGACAGCCCTTCCAACATACAAGAACTTCAGAGTTTTCTAGGGAAAATATCGTACATTAGGCGATTTATACCAGGCCTCGCCCAGATGATGGCCGCTTTCACCCCACTCCTAAGGAAAGGATCTGCGTTTCAATGGGGAGATGTCCAGCGGACCGCTTTCGATAACATCAAGCGATGCCTGACTTGCTCACGAGTTCTCCGACCCCCGATACCAGGCGAGAGGCTACACCTCTACCTAGCGTACACGGCCGAAGCGATATGAGCGCTTCTTGCACAGGATTTGGGAAACGACCAACTTTTTCCTATATATTACGTAAGTCGTTTGCTGAAGAAGGCCGAAGTAAGATACCCCCGCATAGAGCAAGCATGCCTGGCCCTCATCTACGCAGCTCAAAAATTAAGGCCATACCTGTTAGCACACCAAACGGTGGTGGTTGCCGCGGCAAATCCCATGGTTTATCTAGCGGAACGTCCGTACCTAACTGGACGAACTGCACGATGGTCCCTTCAACTGTCAGAATTCGGGTTACATTACCAGAGGCCACGAGGCGTCAGGGGTCAAGCAATTGCAGATCTTTTAGCCGCGTTTCCAGGAAGCGACGAGGCTGATATTCACGAAGACATCCCTGGGGAGGTAGCAGAGCTAGAAGAAGAGGGTATGTGGGACATGTATTTCGATGGGTCGTCATATGGAACATACGGAGGAGCAGGCGTCGTATTCGAGGCGCCAGAGAAGGAGCTACTATCATTCGCTTTCAAACTAGACTTCGCTTGTAGCAACAACATGGCTGAGTACGAGGCACTCTTAATAGGGCTCAAGCTGGCGGAGCAGATGAAACTCCAACGACTTCATGTACACGGTGATTCAAAGCTAGTCACAAGTCAAGCGGGGGGAGAATTCCAAGTCAAAGAAGAACGACTGACGCCCTACCGAGCAGAGGCGCAGGAGCAGATGGCCAAATTCGTCCAGATAGAACTAGGGCACACTGGAAGAGCCATGAACAGACACGCGGATGCCTTGGCTACACTCGCGGCAAAAATCAATTTGAATGGCAAAGATGAAGGATCGATTACGGTGCACAGACAGGAGCTGCCTAGCACATGGCTACGGGAGATGAAATTTGAAGAAGAAAACGACTGGAGGAGGGGAGTCATGAGAGAGCTCGGCAAGACAAAAGAAGAAAGGTCAATATTGTTTAAAAAGTTGAAGTCTTTCGTAGTCATCAAAGGGCAACTGTACTACCGAATGGCAGGTGGGGCTCTAGCGCGATGTATAGGAGGTCAAGAAGCGATGGGTCTCTTGGACAAAGTCCATAGGGAAACTTGTGGACATTCAGGAGTGGTCCCGCTATACAGAAGAGTACAAAGGAAGGGGTACTACTGGCCCGAGATGGCAACACAAGCCGCGACTTTACAGAACAATTGCGCAGAGTGCCAATCACCACCGCAACCATCGGAGATTTGTACAATCGAAGAATTGGACTGGAGGCAGCCGTACATAAATTATTTAAAGAACGGATAGCTCCCGGGAGATGAGGTAGAAGCTTTGGTGATAAAAAAGAAGGCAGCGCGTTTCTTCATCGATGAAGGAGTGTTGTACCGACGGAGTTTTAACAACGGCGCCCTGAGATGCCTGAGCAATGAAGAAGCGCGAACAGTGATGACCAAAGCACA
>JAJJMA010148643.1:0-14057 GCA_023529015.1 Papaver nudicaule
TTTTCGTTCGCCAAAGATTGGACAGCATGGAGGCACATGAGGTAGTTTTTGACCCCTACATGGACCATAGGAATAAGGAAAAAATGGCACCAAGAGAACCAATTTGTATGACAATGGTCCTTTGTGGCACCCCCTTGGGCATACAATGTACGACCCGAGCCGAATAATGAGGCAAGTCGGGTATATTCAAGATCGTCCATTTGACAAAAAAGGTGATGGGAAATTCAAAGTGGATCGTGATGAATCAGGTGCTGACATTGGACGTATCGTCGTAAAATACAAACCAGAGCCCTCTTACGAACATTGGAATGCACGAATGGATAATTTGATAGACGGATATTTTTTATGGGATCTGGTGGTGCTTGGACATGAGAGCACAAAAGCATACCTGAAATGGTACCTTGCATTCACGCATGCCAAAGTGATACGTGGGGAAGGGGAAGTCAGACTCCCTCTTGGCCGTGGTGGACGTGGGCGTAATACCGTCCATGATGATTCTTCGTTGTACAAGTTATGCGTAAGTATATATTTTGCAAATGAGTTGTTTAAGATTCACACTTAGATTACTCAAATATCTAACTCATGTTTTTTTTTAATGAAAATAGAAGGAGCGGTTGAAAGATATCCTCAACTGGTTGTGTTTGAGATCGGATAAAGGAAAGGGGTTGACCGAAGCTGAACTGAACCAACATAATCAACACGTTAGGCACATCCATATGCCTGAGGCGGAGCACATGAAAGAGTCGTCAAGAGACTCAAGAGACAGGAGAAACTTCTAGACGAGGTCGGGGTCATGGTCGTGGTCGTGGCCGTGGCCGTGGCCGTGGGCATGGTGAAGGTGAAGGTGAAGCCGATGGGGGCAACAATGATATGGTTTAGTTTTTTCGTTTCGTACTTTGGTTTTAGTAGGTGAAAGAATATTATGTCGGTTTGGTGTGTTTGATACATTTTTCGTTTCCTAGGTTGACAATGTTTTTTTTTTTTTAACGGTTTGTTGCTGACAATGGTAAATCGTACTTTGTTTGATTCATTTGTGTTAGTTTACATGTCTAAATTGTTTGGAAACTCAAAGAAAAAATCAGAAATTCGTCATGGTTTATGTTCAAACCACGACGATTCCGACAACCTGTTTCCAAACAGCTGTTAATACACCTAAACTCGTCATGGTCATGATGTAAATCACAACGATTTGAGCATAATAAAACTTAGTCGTCATGTAAGTTAAGCAAAAGCCATTACGATTTATCTGTTTTTTCGGCAGAGGGGTGATTTTTGTCAAAGCTAAGTCGTCAAGATTTTATAACATAGTATGACGATTTAACTTGTTTTTTTGGAGAGGGGTGATTTTTCCCAAAGCCAAATCGTCAAGTTTTATCACATAGTGTGACGAGTTAACTTGTTTTCTTGGCAGAGGGGTGATTCTTCTCAAAGCTAAATCGTCAAGATGTTATTACATAGTGTGACGATTTTAGCAAGCAGTATTTTCGGGCATTTTGGATCTACTTCTTAAATCGTCATGGCACTTCAAAAAACTTGACGATTGTTCATATCTACACGCTGGGTCGTCATAGACCATCATAAATCCTTGACGAGTTTTAGAGAATCGTCACAATATTATGTCATTTCTTTGACGATTCTGGGTACGAAGCAATTGGGTTGAGTTGATTTTCGCCGAATTTAACATTGAAGTGAGTCTTCCCATAAGTTTTGAGCTTTGAGGATCATGTTTGAACATTTTCGAAAACACATCCACAAATGGTGGCGGTGGTGGGGGGTGGAATTGGAGGCGGCAGCGGTGGTGGAAATGGAGATGTGGTGGTGATAATGGAGGTGGTGGTGGTGATAATTGGCTAACTATCTAATTTTAAGATGTTTTGCTAATTAATAATCTAATATATTTGATAATCAATAATTTATTTGCTAATCCCAATTACCATCTCTAATCCTAATTATGGTGTATAAGGGGTTTTTGAGATTACTTCGTTGTAACCCTATTTTGGATTAGCCCTCGCCCTCATTAAAAAAAGGGTTCGCCCTCCATATAGCGAGTTTTTTTTTTTTTTCCATTAGACCAAGAATCCCCGTCGTTATTTCTCTATTTTTACTGGATAAACTGTTTTTCTTTTATGGGTGCCCCTAAGCACTCTTTTTATATGAACCGGGAACGAATTTTTGAAAATTTTATCTAGGCAGAGTTTTTCTTCATTTTTACTCTTTAAGAGATGATTTGTTAGTGTTTCCTCCAGTTCGTCATTGATCCTGTTTTTTTTTTTTTTTTGATGCGTCCAGGGATACTCGATCCCGGGTCTCCCCTAGGGGGAGACCGATGAGGAACCACTGTTTTTGATACCGAAAAATTTACCCATGCCAATCTCAAGAGCATTTGCATACAAAAAAAGAAAAAGACTAAGCAAGTATTTGGGGTCTTGACTCTTCAGTCGCAAATAAAGTAAGTTGGCTAGTTCTTGTTTGCTTGACTTTCTCTTAAAGTTTATGCTACAATGAATATGAGAAATTAAAAGCAACCGGATCAGCTGCTAGTAGTGCTTTTATTCATTCTTGTTTTTCTTCAGTCGTGTGCAATGTGCTTTAGATTCACTAGTTTTGGTCGGTTAATCGGATTTCGTCTATTATCTTCATTATGCCTAATTAGTTGGGAGGACTCGAGACGACGTGCAGTCCACCAATATTAATCCTGAAATTTATTCTCACCCAACCATGGGTTGGTCGACGTGGCAAACATGACGTCTATATTTCTAGAACCGCAACTTAATGAATTGTTTCTAATTTGGGCACCAACCAAATCATGTGACTGAAAGTCTGAATTTCTTACCTCTCCTTTGATCTTATATGTGAACATTTAATCTGTTTAGAGTGGTAAAGGCTGATTATCCATATCTAATAGCCTTGCTCTAACCTCTCCTCTGTACTTCATGAATTACTGCATATATATTTCGTTAGTAAAGAGGCCAAGAGGTGTAAAGTGTGCCATGCCAGCACGTTAATGGCACAGCACAGCACGCTAAAATTTGGGCACAGCACAGCACGGCACGCGACAAAGCACAGCACAGGCACAGCACGCTAGCTTAGTGTGCTGTGCCGTGCTTGACTAATCGGCAGCACAGCACAGCACAGCACGCGGCACGAACAAGCACGCGGCACAGCACAACACGCGATAAAGCACAGCACAGCACGCGGCACAGCACAGCACAGCACGTGGCACGGCTAAGCACGGCACAGCACGTGTAAAGCACGGCACAGTGCACTACATTACATGTGTATTTCACACAAAAATGAAATCTACCTAGTTATTACCATTATGTTTTTGTTATTTTGATTAAATTTATGACAATACATAATATCTAATTTTATTAAGTGATAAAAAAAATATTTAGAAATGTAATTGATGTTGTAAATGTGTCTATTTGACGTTCATTTGATAGAAAACAAATAACGATACAATTGTTATCACATAAAATTCAACTTATGTTTTTTTTTGTTAATAAAGTTGTATATTATGCAATATATAATATTAAATACAAAATTTTAATTAATTTTTTCAAAATTTATTATAATTAACTTGATAATTTATAAGATTATAAGTTATTTAAATATTTAAAAAACATTTTTTTAGGATGACGTAAATTTAGTGTGCTAGCACAGCACGGCACGGCACAGCACGCTTATTCGTGTGCCATGCCCGTGTGCCATGCCGTGCTTTGCTTTTGACTAAAAAAGCACAGCACGGCACAGCACGTTAAAATTGTTGGCACAGCACAGCACGGCACATGGCACGTAAAAGCACGCCTTCGTGTGCCATGTGCCGTGCCGTGCCGGCACGTTTTACACCTCTTAGAGGCCTATGGAAGCTAGTCAACGGAGCAGTGTCACTGATCAGTTGGAAATGTGAATGTAGAGCACCAAGGGGTATGGCGACAATTCAAGGCGTATAAATAACAACAACAGACATTCAAATTTTGGTGCAATAATGTTTGTCTGGCTACGTGCGCGTCTTGGTGTTGAACTTCATCATATCAGACTAGATCTTCTTAATGATGAAGCTAAACATCCCAAGGTATTAGTCTCTAAAAGTTGACCTATAATTAACAAGTTAATTTTAAAATTAAGTCAATCAGTGAACAAACACACACAGACAATATACATGTATCACAGTAGACGTGCACAGCTCTACTACAACGTGAACACTACTACAAACTAAAGTCTATACTCGTTCTAAGTCGGGGACTTCCTTTTCCCCATTCTATAAAAACACAATGACACCAATTCTCCAGTAGTACAAACATTTTTGATCCAATTAAGTTGATTAGCTAGCTAGTCCGATCCAAATTGTAAAAGGATTATAGTCTGTCATGACAATCATCAACATACTACTTTTGGTGCTAAGTGCATCTCTAACTCTTGTATCTGCTAATTATAATTATGGAGATGCACTGGATAAAAGTTTACTGTTTTTCGAAGCACAGCGGTCCGGTAAACTTCCTGCAAACCAACGGGTTAAATGGCGTGGCGATTCCGGTCTTAGAGATGGATTTCAACAAGGAGTGAACTTGGTAGGAGGATATTATGATGCTGGTGATCATGTTAAGTTTGGTTTACCGATGGCCTTCGCCTTCACAATGATTTCGTGGGGAGCTATTGATTTTGGAGATGAGATAAAATCTAGTAATCAGTTAGGACACACTTTGGATGCTATCAAATGGGGTACTGATTACTTTCTCAAAGCTCATACTCAGCCTAATGTTCTTTGGGGTCAGGTAATTCTTCAGCAAACCATATATTCTCCAATATCCATATATTGTCCATGCAAGTGTAAAAGTATTCATCATGAAAAATGAAAATATTGATTCAGGTTGGAGATGGCAATTCTGATCACTATTGCTGGGAACGCGCTGAAGATATGTCAACTTCACGAACGGCTTACAAGATTGATGCGGGAAAACCCGGGTCAGACCTAGCAGGAGAGACGGCAGCTGCTTTTGCTGCAGCTTCTATAGCTTTCAAGCATTACGATTCTGCGTATTCTAGTCTACTCTTGCATCATGCAAAACAAGTAAGGATATTCTTTTATTTGTCCTTTGGTTGGTATTCCTATTATTAGTAGCAGACCAAATTAACATTTTATCCTTGTTACTTTTCCCAATGTATTGCAGCTTTTCACATTTGCTGATCGATTTCGTGGTCGATACGATAATTCAATTCAAAATGCCAAAAATTTCTATGCTTCTGCATCTGGTTATTCGGTATGAAATTAGACTTTTTCCTGCTTTTATATTTATGGTTCTTAAGTATTATGTAGCACTGGATAATGCGGACACATTTACTTTTCTGAATTGAATCGTTTTGTGTCAATAGGATGAACTTTTATGGGCTGCTACCTGGCTTTACCAAGCCACAGGGGAAGAATACTATTTGGCATATGTTGTGAATAACGGCAACTTTTTGGGAGGAACTGGTTGGGCTGTTGGTGAATTCTCATGGGATAACAAATATGCTGGTGTACAAATTCTTCTCACTAAGGTATACTGCACTCAATTTCAGTTCTCTTCTATGAGATAAGACTTATTTTTGATTTGCATTCTCAATTGGATATACTTGGGGCTAAGTATACTGAAAAATGGAATGCAGGTTCTCTTAGAAGGAAAGGGTGGAAAATACACTTCTACACTACAGCAGTATCAAGCTAAAGCGCAATATTTTGCTTGTGCTTGCATGCAAAAGAACAATGGCTACAACGTGCCTCGAACTCCTGGTATGTTGTCCATAATAATGTTGATATTGGGTTAGTTTGTGATAAATAGAAGGTATTCATTCATCTTTGATTCTTGATCAAATTTTCATGATTCATTTTTTCTCCTTGTTGGTTTCATAGGTGGTTTATTATACATACGCCAGTGGAATAACTTGCAATACGTCTCATCCGCTGCGTTTCTTCTCGCCGCCTATTCCGACTATCTGTCAGCCCATAACACTGCCCTCAAGTGCCCTGATGGTCAAATCCAACCTGAAGCTGTTCTCCAATTCTCCAAATCACAGGTAATAAATTTGATAAAAACTAGCACCTGGTCCTTTTGAAGGGGCTTCAATTTAGGCATTTAGGCAGAGTATCAGTTCATTGTAACAATATAACGAAAGTTCAAGTGACTGACTATGTTGAAATCATTTCAGGCTGATTACATTCTAGGGAAAAACCCGAAGTCGATGAGTTATTTAGTCGGGTATGGATCCAACTACCCACGGTATGTTCACCACAGAGGAGCTTCGATTCCGGCTCTTTCAGTTCATCGTTCCACCGTGGGATGCACTGGTGGGTACGAGGACTGGTACCACCGCAATTCTGCAGACCCTAATGTTATCTATGGAGCACTTGTTGGAGGTCCAGATAAGAATGATCAGTACACCAACGAACGTGACGACTATGAACAATCTGAACCTACCATTTCTGGCACTGCTCCTCTCGTTGGCCTTTTCGCCAAATTGCAAGGAAATCACGGAAGACCAGGTATACACCACAAACTTGAAGCAGAACGTTACGCATACCTTTATTTTGTTTGAACTGATTCTGATACCCTTGATCAAATCCTATGATCCCAATGAAACAATATTAACCAATATTTTTTTGCTTCTGTGGACTTTACAGCTCCCTCGTCGTATCAAAAACCAGTACCTGTACCTAGTTATCAGAACGCGTCACCTTATCAGAAAGCTACACCTGCAGTCAGAGCTCCATATGTATCACCCCAGCAAACATCAAGTGAGTATCGATTTTTACTGTTCTTCGTTTGGTTATTTGGTTCCATTTTCATGAAACATTGTAATAACAATCCTATGGTTTGTTGTTTGCAGAGGTACCAGTAGTATTCACTCATTCAATAACCGACACATGGAAAGTAGGAACAAAGGCGTTCTACCGTCACAAAGTGGTGATCAAAAACACATCTAAGAAGCACATTACGTATCTGAAAATGGGAATAGACAACCTATCAGGAAGTCTGTATGGACTTACAAAAACATATCAGAAAAACATTTTTGAACTTCCAGCATGGCTCAAGGGGTTGAAACCAGGATCTCAATATAGTTTCGTGTATGTTCAAGGTGGCCCTCAAGCTAAAGTTAAGATTTTGAATTACCGTTAAGACGTGCCTGAGACTAGCTACTACTTTTTTTTTTCCTCTTCCCTTTTTTTGTGTTATGGTGAGTTGAGAGGGAATAGGAGTCGAGCCCCTGATATATACGTGTGGATTCTAGTGTTTCATAGTCCCTGATAAATGTAAGATAATTGTTATAAACCAAGGCCTAAATGAAAGAGCTTTTTCTGGATTTTTTATCTCAAAAGTTACAGAGATCATCTTTTGGTAGTTACTTGTAAACCTAGTTGATGAGAAGCGGAAGCTTACAATCGAAATAGATAAATGGAATAAACAATCAACCAAATTAGTTTCTTCTACCCTTATGTTTCTACCCAAAATCAATTGGAAACAAAGGAAGAACCCAAATATGGAGATTCTTCTCCAAGAACTTATAATTTCTACCCAATTTCTAATTGGAAACTACAAGATATTAAGAGGCATCTAAATGAAACTCTAGAATTAATTCCACCTAGAGATACAATTAGGGTTTGAAGAAGAAAAGATTCTCATTCTCACAAAATGTTTGAAAAACATCAATAAAATCTAAAAACTCTCAATCCCTAAATCCTATCTTCTTATTTATACTTGGACCAAGGGCATATATGGTATTTAATAAATACCACTATGCATCATCCTCCCCTTCTTGAGTGAAATTCGTCCTCGAATTGCCAACTTGTAGCTACCACTATGCATCATTCTCCCCTCCTTGAGAGACATTCGCCCTCGAATTGTCAATTTAAATTTGCCATTTGTGCTTGAACTTCTTCCGCGGATTTTCCCATTGTAATTACTCGCCAAATTGAACAATTTCTTGTAACATTCTATAAAATACTCAATCACCGATGAGCCACCAAGTAATTCTCTCAATCTTGCACGGTGAGTCACTTCTTGGAACTTGTCTTCAATAAAAATCCAAATTGGATCAATATAAGATGATTCCTCTTTTGGTTGTAGCTTGATTAATGTCATAATGTAACCAATTGTTGGCTCACTTACTTGAAATGGTACTTGAGTTCTTCCACACATAGAATCTTCAAATTCATCATCATACAATGGTTCACCAAAATCTTTTCTCTCTCCACCATCAAGTACTTTATCAAATGTTGAACACAATGTTTTATGATGCTCTTCCTTCTCTTGATTTCTTGATGATAGTACTTGCTCCAACATAGTGAAATAATTAAAGATTTGGTCCACATTCATACCCTCTTGATATGTTGGAAGATTACCCATTATTTCATTTTCTCCATAACTCAAACAACAATCAAATCTTGGTGAAGACATTTCATCAAACACCTCGTGAGCAATTTTATCCTCTTCATAGTTTAAGGAGAAATCAAACCTTCGTGGTGACCTTTCATCAAACACCTTGTAATCAATTTCTTGATGCTCATCCACATCAAAGGAAATTAAACTCTTTAGTTGTATTCCATCTTGATATTCACTAGGAAGAATTCTTGATTCAAATTGTTGGTATTGAAGTCTTTGAAGCATCCAATAAAATTCCTCACAAACTTCATCCATCCATTGATACAAATCATCAAACACTTCATGTGCCATATTTGTTAACACATCATTTGAGTGAATCTTACCCATATGAAATCTTCTCTTTGGAACCATAATGAAAATCACAATAAAATTGAAATACCCAATTTGAATACACTTTCAAATCAACCCAAAACTACTTGATAAAGAAAGAAGTAGATTTTTACCTTAACAACACCACCACCTTCCCAAAAGAATCAAACCTTGAGCTCTGATACCAAATGATGAGAAGCGGAAGCTTACAATTAGGAATGGATAAACAATCAACCAAATTTGTTTCTACCCAAAATCAACTGGAAACAAAGGAAGAACCCAAATATGGAGATTCTTCTCTAAGAACTTAAAATTTCTACCAAATTTCTAATTGGAAGATACAATTAGGGTTTGAAGAAGAGAAGACTCTCATTCTCACAAAATGTTTGAACATCAATAAAAATCTAAAAACTCCCAATCGCTAAATCCTACTCCATATTTTTATTTATACTTGGATCAAGGGCATATATGGTATTTAATAAATACCACTATGCATCACTAGTCCATTATCCCAATGAATTGTTGGAAGAGAAAAGCCAGATCAACAGTTGTTAAAAACAAAAGGTTCACCAGTAAAGCAGAAATAAGTTCAAATTAGGAACAATTTAGGAACAGCAATTTGATATGGGACACAGGTGTTTGATTTTACTAAACCTCACAGAAATTGTGCAATCCCAGGAATCAGATTTTTTACTAGAGATATAAGTTCAAACTACTAAAATCTACCATACAGCATCCAGCATCCAGCAGATTCCCCTCTATAGCAAAACAAAAAAAATAAAAAGAAGACTATATAGTAATTTAATGAACGAGAACCAGGAGGCATTCCAAATCCAAAACTCCTCACTGTTTCTCCCCCTTCAGCTTAATCATCAAAGGTAGTTTTCTTTCCTGCATTTAGACAAGAAAATTTCTCTAAGAACATGAAAAAAAATAAAATGTAAACTACATCATTAAGAAAAGAGAAACTAACCTGAGTAAGGAGTGGAACCCCGTCCTCTACCTCCTCTACCTCCATCTCTACCACCACCAAAACGTCCTCCCCTGCTGGATCTACCTCCGTCTCTACCACCTCTTCCACTAAATCTACCACCTCTTCTGCCACCACCACGGCCACCAGAGGCACCACCATCACGGTCTCTTGGCCGGGCTTCTTCCACAGTCAAGGAGGAATCGCCAAATTCAGCTCCATTCATCTTAAGAGCTTTGCCAAAAGCATTAGCATCACCAAACTCGATGTAAGCAATCCTGTAAAATAGTCCATTATGAAAAGGACAAGTAAATATTGGAAAATTATGATCCAACAATGCAGCTATTAGTTGCATAGGGCACCAGAAAGAAAATTTACTAACCCCTTGGCAGCACCAGTATCATAATCCTTGGGAATTGACACCCTTGTGATTTGTCCACATGTTGAGAAGTGCTCTTTTAAGGAACTCTCGATCTATTTGTTGGGAAAAACAAAATAATTACTTAACTGACGCAGAAACAAACAAACACAAATGATAAATGCACTGTTGTTTTATACCTGATCAATTCCGGAAGACGTATCAAAACCTCGAATATAGATGGTCTGTCCTTCTGGTTTCTGATATCCACTGGAAATTTGACAACCAGACACCAAAATCATTAGCAAGATATTCACCAGAAAAACTATCTCAGAAGTTATTTATATTTAGGATAGGAGAAGTTACAGTACCCGCTCTGAGGGGTATAACCACTCCTATCACCCCTTTCACGAGCAAAATCAAGCCTCACAGGACGTCCCAACAAGTTCTGACCATTTAATTCCACTGCCTGCAAAGGTAAATTTGTTCATGAGAATAATTCAAAAGAAGAGTTTTGGGTCTATAATGAGAAACAAAGCTTCGCTGCCTACCTTCTTTGCACCTTCTTCTGTTACAAACTCAATATGGCCAAATCCTTTGAACCTTCCATCTTCGTCTGAGGAGAAACGCACATCAGCAATCTCCCCAGCTTGTTTGAAAAACTCAATCCTGCACCAAACAGAAGATGGTTGAGAAAATGATATTTGAAAACGTCAGACATATTAACAACATTAGGTATACAGTATACTCACACATCAGGTTTATCAATAGCAAATGATAGATTCCCAGCAAAAAGTGTTTTTGATCCTCCCCCAGTGCTTTGGGCTTGAGGAGTTGCAGGGGTCTTAGGCTACAAAATAAAGCACGCAAGTGAATATCAATTGCAAAAAAACTGACCTAAAACCACCAACAATAAATAATACTAAAATTCGTAGAAAAAAAAACATAATTTTCCACGGGTAAGAAAAGATCATTACTGCTTTTGCTGGTGTTGCATCAGCCTCTTCCATTTCTTCATCAGAGTCTTCGCTGGCCTACAAGTTTACAAAATAATTAATCAGTGCATGTGCGTCCAAGGTTTACAAATGACTCTGTAAGTCTACTGATTCCTCCCTTAACAGTTTTGTCACAGAACTTGCAGTGCACGTACACAGACTTTGAACTTCCTCTCCATACTTCCAAGATGGATCCTTCTTCATAGGCTTTTTAGCTTGGCTAGCCATGAATACAAGATGATAACGGTCGCAGAAGAGGAGAGGAAGAAGAAGGATAGACAAACTAAAATTGATTAGGGTTATTTTTATTTTTAAGGGTTTTCCTTTTAGCTCCAGCGCCTCCTATTTACTGGGCCTGAAGGGTTTTTTTAAAAAAATATTTAACCTAAACCTAAAAATGCGAACGCATCAATGCGTTTTTTCTCCAATGCGCAAAAATGTGCGCATTGAGGCGTGAGGCGAAACGTTTTTTTAAACACTGTGTGCGTCAACACCAAACTAACAATTCAATTGCACCAAATGCATCAATGTTAATTCTTAAAATTAAAAAAATTAAGATATCAGAGTCGCAAAATCTTTTATTACCTCTTTCTTAGGGGTCTTCGCAGGCTTATCATCTTCACTTTCATCGCTAGAGTCATCAGATTCAGAACTGCTATCCTTAGAAGCAGGTGCCTATTGATAGAAAGAGCAAGAGTAAAATGAAGCAAACATCAAGCCTACGGGTAAAATTATTTTTTAATTAATTTTACAGTTACAGCTTTGCTAGATTGAAACCTTTTTCACAGCAGCAGGTTCATCCCCAGAACTTTCTTCATCAGAGCTACTTTCCTTTTTGGCAGCAGGTTTAGCAGCAGGCTTGGCAGCAGGTTTAACAGGCTTCGCATCCTGAAGATATGAGCAGTTGGCAAATAATTCTGATTAAGCGAGCATCAACAAAAAAATTATTTCTTCTTAAATGGCGAGCATCCCCAAATCTGGCTATATTTACCTCATCTGAAGAATCATCTGAACTGTCGTCACTGGATTCTTGTTTCTTTGCTGCTGGTGCAGCAGGAGCAGGTTTCTTTGCTGCTGGCTCATGCTCTGAGTCACTCTCATCAGAGCTATCGTCACTGGACTCTTCTTTCTTTTTGGCTGCTGCAGGAGCAGGGGCTTTATTTGTTTGGGATACAACCTTGGCAGGAGCATCCTGCAATTGAAAGAAAAATTAAACACAGATGAATCCAACAGGTGGTGCAAAAATGAATGTACCTACACCAACACTGCATAATCAACAAGATATGAAAGAATCATAATGAAGATTAAAAATAAAGCCAACACAATTCATATCACTATTAATATTACTATTAGAACAAGATCTCATACTTTTACTGGAACAGCTGGAGCCTTTAAAAGTGAAATTATATCACACAGGGTCAGAGAAAACTCACATCCTCAGAGCTTGAATCATCTGAACTACTTGATTCAGCTTTCTTCTTCACACTTCCATTCTTTACTGGAACAGCTGGAGCCTTTTTAGCTGGAACAGCTTTAACATCCTATTATACACAAAATTATGTCAAACATAACATCTTTTGAATGCGAAACAAGCAAACCAACAACAGAAAAAAGAACATGTACTCACATCCTCAGAATCACTATCAGAATCTGATTCATCAGAGCTGCTAGATTCTGCTTTCTTAGCTGGTACTTTTTTTGTGTTTGTAACAGGTTTAGCAGGTGAATCAATATCAGAATCTGATTCAGAGCTGCTAGATTCTACTTTCTTAGCTGGTACTTTTTTTGTAACTGGTTTAATGGGTTCCTGACATAACAATTTTAAATAACAACATGTGAAACACAATGTTTGTAAATATATTACAAGGCATAATGAAAAACCCAATGTTTGGGTTTTTCTATTTATTAGGTGTAAAACCTCTACAAATCTCTACAAGAGACTCATCCCTAATACGATAGACAAAACATAAAAATAAACAGTGAAATACCTAAGTTGAAAAAATGAGCAATTTTTTACCTCCTCAGAAGAATCATCGTCACTGCTAGATTCTTCCTTCTTCTTCTTAACAGACACCTTTTCGGCAAGCTTTTGCTTCTTTAGGTTCAACTTCTTCTCCTCGATTTCAGCCTCTCTTTTGTTACCTGTAGAAATCGATGTTAGTCAAACCAACAAAGAAACTAAAATTAACAAAGAAAACCATAAGAACATGATGAGTATAGGTAAAAAACAAACCTTTCTTTCCTGATTTAACAACGGCAACCTAAACAAACAACAACAAAAAGAAACATTAGAAACCAGCAGAAGAAGAAAACAGTGAAAACATCAAAAGGGGAAGAGAAGAACAGCATACATCGTTTTTACCCATTACGGCGAATAGATTTGAAGAACAAGAGAAGAGAATATGGAGGTGGAAAAGTGAGAGATGCGAGAGAGGAAAACCCTAAAGTGTGCTGCTAGGGTTTAAGGTGAAAGAGAGTTTTTGAAGTGTTGGCTGCAACGACCTGATAAAGGGGTGGATTCTAGCTTGTTTGTTGTTTTTTTGAAACTGGGTCTGGCTTACAACGACCTGCCAAGGCCCAACCCTAAACTCTTAACACTAACCTAGCAAGTAGCAACTCTACTGATGCTAAAGGCGAGTTTGGTATTGCGGTGAGTTTTATAAAAGTGATTTTCTGTTGTGCTGTGCTGTGCTGTGCGTTGCTGTGCTGTGCTGTAAAAATAAAGCAGTAAGACGTATGGTAAATTATAATATAGAAAGAGCTGCCTGACTAACAAACTGTAAATTTTGTTTGGTAAATTGTAATGTAAAAGTGTTGATGATGTAGTTAATGACGAAATAGACATGCTTTAATTTTTTTTTAGAAAAATACAATATAATTATAATAAACTAGTTTATCACCCGTGCTACGCACGGGTTTGTTTGTCTTACTGTGTTTACTAAAATTGGAATTCACCTACTGAAAATAATTCCATTAAAATCAAACGTATCTACGAAATAAAAACAACT
>JAJJMA010148651.1:0-19620 GCA_023529015.1 Papaver nudicaule
CTGTTCTTTGGCAATGTAGCAAAACCAAGCATGCTCAAGATTTCTTGCTGGCTGTGCCTATAGATGGCCTGAATCAGCATATTGGGCCCCGTCATTTTAGATCGGTGGTGTGCTATAGATTGTGGATTCCTCTTTTTAAAGTGGGTGATTTATGCTCCGCATGTGGAAGGGTGATGGACACTTTTGGAGATCACGCAGTTCACTGCACCAAAGGGATTTGCCTTAAATATCGTCATGACCTCATTCGTGACACCTTTGCTGATATGTGCTATCGTGCTGGAGTCCACGTCAGGAAAGAGGTTGATTTAGGCTTTCAGTCTGATGATGGGTTAGCCTTGAGACCCGCTGATATCCTAGTCTACAATTGGGACAATGGACGCGATATGTGTTTGGATGTAACTGGTGTTTCTCCTCTTACATGCAATGGGGTTCGTGCTTTTATCCCTGGTCAGGCTATTGCTAATGCTGTTGATAAGAAAAAGATTAAATATTTAGAAAATTGTTCAGCTAATGGCGTTGGTTTTGGTGTCCTCGCTTTCACTACTCTGGGTGAGCTTGCCAGTGATACAGTTGACTTCCTAAAGTGGTTGTGTAATTACATGGCTAGTCACGATGCGTATGTTAAGGTTGGAGACTTTCTTTTCCATAGGTTAGGCATTGTCATTCAAAAAGGGATTGGAGCGCAGCTTGTTGCGAGGCTCCCATCCAACTCTTGTAAACTTCTTTCAGTTGATGAAGATTAATAAAATTATTATTATTTTAAAAAAAAAAACTTTTTCTAAAGATCCTTTTATTACTTTGTGCCACCTCTATGACTACCTCAAGCTGTTCATTCTATCGAGCACTGGACTTCTCTGTTGGGTTGGGTTTCTTCGTGGCTTCGCAAGTATAAACTGCAGCAATTCTTCTCAAGTAAATCAGGTGGCGGTTACTCACTTTTGTGAAGAGCGGTGACTTGTCCTTCGACAAAGTCTACTGACCCTACTGCTCGTATACACGGCATTAAGCACTTGAATGTTCATAATGTCGTTTTCTTGGACGGAACTTCTTTATTGCAGGATATTATACTGTATGGCTAATTTGGAAAGCTAGATGTATGTTAGTATTTGAGCAGGAAAATACTCAAGTATCTCAAATGGTGGTGCACATCAAAACTAAAACGGCTGGTTGGATTAGACATCTAAATTCACATCATTAATCGAATTTGTTCCAAAAAAAAAAAAAAATCCTAATGTGAATCTTGTTCATGTTGAAATGAGCTGCATTCTTTAAAATCAATCTTGCTTCTTTTTATTGGCAACTCTAAAATCAACATGAACAAGGTTCATTATCTATCACTTTATTTTCGTATTACAAAACAAATAATAAAATAATAAAAAACACGCTTGCATCCATATTAGTATGACATAAGTCATAGACTATGTATCCTTAAATGAAGAATCACGGTTCCGATATCTTGCACTGGCATCCTCTTCCCTCTAATTAGCTAAAATTAAGAGCATCTCCAATAATGGGTGTAAAAAATCATACATGGAGGTTTTATTTAGATCTTTATCTAAGAGGGTTTATACTCATATGACAAAAATAATAAGAAATCCTCCATCCTATTCTGGCTTTATATGTTCCAAAAAGTTTGCGATTTTAGTTTTTGATTTTAGCCTAGTTGTGAATTTTTATATTTTTTATTTAGAAGAAGAACCTTACAATGTTAGTTGCCAGCTGAACCAACATCCATATATAGTGTTACAGTAGGTATTTAAAGTTGTGCCAAGAGTAAGAACCCATCGGCAAAAGATATATGACAAAAAGAGATTCTTATTGAACTGGAGCTTGATTGAAGTTCTGATATGCCGAGTATGATCGCAACTTTCCTTCTTCATCTGATTTCCTTCATTTGTAGTAACCACTTCCCCACTGACTCTGTAAGTCCTAAGACTGCTAGGACGAGGGTCGACCATGAGCGTGAGCTCTCCTCCTTCCTTATGGAGCACTAAACACAGTGCACGTACATTCAAATAAAGACTCTGAACTACTACTAAATTAAAAACTCCTATGCAACTGATACTGACTTTCTGACTCTTTCTAACTTCAACAAGATGGGACCAAGACAAAATCTTACTATGATGACTTGAACTGCAACTGATGGGAAGTGATTCACTATTACTGGCCATGATGTGGTGATAAGGTCTATGACTTTATAAAGCTGCTCCTGCTAACTGGTGGTGGTGGTCAAGAGTTATAACCCCACAATCCATACAATCCGACTTTTCTCAAGTGCTCATAAATCTAGCTATCCGAACACTAAGAAACACACTATCATAACTACAACTAAGTAGTAACACCCTTCACGATGGTACTATTTCTGTCGTACTCAATAGGCTCCCCAGATAAAAAGTGGAATCTAGGTAGCCTAACTCCTGACGCTTCATTGATCTTGTGAGGCATTCCTCTGCATAGTGTCTCCACAACTACTTCTTCATCAACAGAAAGTCTCCATCCAGATAGCAGCAGTAATAGAATTTGAAACTGTTGTTGGTGTCAAGGAGGATGCCTTAGTCCGCTTGAGTTTGTATTGTAGTAGTGCACGAAACTGGTGCTAATCCTGTCTTCCTCAAATGCCACACTATTGTAAACTCCTTTCCTTGTTTTGTTGCATGGTGATTCCATATGTTGTTGTTGGACGGTTGGTGCAATGTCGTTGATTTCATCTAAATCTTTAAATTTCTTTCTGTTCGGGGGTGCTTGTGTCACTCCCATCTCTAGGATCGATTGTTTCTGAATATATTCCAGAACAATGCTTTGCTGGATTGTGGTAATTCTCTTGCAATTTGAACTAAGTTCATGTTTCAGATCTACCGTGACTATAGGCACTTCTTGTTGCATGGAAAAAGTGAGTATCTCATGAGATTACGGTTTCTTGATGAATTTTCAGTCACTTCTTAGTAATCTGTGGCTTGTGGAAATTAACCAAAGGTTGTTTCCCTCTGAAAGTGTTTTCAGAGAGTATGACGGTACTTCTAGTGTGTCGGTATAAATTCTGATTATAGATCTTATACCCAACAACCAATAAATTTATACTTCTCAAACATGAACCCTAATTAAGTGAACATTGTGCAAAATATAAAGTAGATGACACATGATGTTTTTAACGTGTTCGGAGCGATGAATGCATCCTACATCACGAATTTATTACTTTAATTGTATTTGATTACATAAAACTCCATTAGAGAAGGCTCTAGATCTTGATCTAGTTTAGTGTGGAGAAGATAATGAGTAGATGAGAAGGAGGATGAGAGAGAAAGTAAAAGAGAAGATCCCTCTTTCCCTGGTGATATTTCCTTTATATAGAGGAAATTTACATGATAATTACCTAAGTACCTTTATCTTAGCTACTAAGTAAAAATAGTCTTCGGTGCATCTCGTCTTCTCGTTGTTAAGTAACTTCGGCTCTAGTCTTCTTCCATGAAGCGAGTGTATGTCGGTTTATTTCTTCGATGGGCTTCATCTTTGAGTTTGGTTTATACTTCGAGGGGAGCTTCGGTCTTGTGCTGGGTATCTACTTTGAAAGGATAATGGGATCGAGGTGATTTCCCCGACTGGTGGTCAATGGTTCACGCTATTGGACTTCGATTCTCTTCCGTGCTTCACATTCATAATGTGTTATCTTACTTCTCTTATAGGATGATGACACGTGGCTCGACGGAATTATGCCCCTACAGTTTGCTCCTTTGCTAATGGATGCGTCGAAGATTAATCCGTTAGCAAATTCTTCTTACAATAATTGATGGTGCGAGACACGTGGACTTGTGAGATTCCCGAGGTGACTTGATTCTTCTATCTTGATTGCTATTCTTTTCTTGGAGGAGGTAGATTCCATGGATTGACTTTGGTGTTTTGTTGAATTCCATCGAATTAGATCTTCGATATGCTTGTATAACTGGGCTTCATCCTCAATCGAAATCATTATTACTGCGAAACTGGTCGACGAGGAATGGTTACTTCGAGAATCTTCTGAATCATTGAGGTGACCTCTGTTGGTGTATTGCGATGTAGATAGATATCTGCTTCGTGTTGTGGCTGATTTGATTTGATGGACACGTGCTGTTGAGGTGACAAAGTCATGTGAGGTCGTGTTTGATTCGGAGTTGAGGTGGTAATCGAAGTGTTTCTTTTGTTGTGATCTTCTCGTCCTTCGAGATTATCTTTGGAGCTAGATGAGTTCTTGGCTTTCCATTGTTGTCGAAGGCACTGAGCGGAAGAGTACAAATTGCTTTTTAGAGTATAAATACTTGCTCATGCTCTTGCGCGATGTTCCTAGACGGCTTCCTGAATTGCGTTGTGTCATTGTTGTTGCTTGATTGTT
This sequence comes from Papaver nudicaule, assembly GCA_023529015.1. Taxonomy (NCBI): domain Eukaryota; kingdom Viridiplantae; phylum Streptophyta; class Magnoliopsida; order Ranunculales; family Papaveraceae; genus Papaver; species Papaver nudicaule. The sequence continues at coordinate 4,364 of JAJJMA010148651.1, forward strand.
GTTGAAGAAATAAGTTTGAAAAATTTCCAAGAGAGATTCCCTTGTATGGTTGCCCCCTTTTTGCTTTCGAAAGTGAAGGAACTGAACTTTTGTAAAGCAAAAGGAATACCTCTCCTAAGGTGTACTATCCACAAGCTAATTTTGTTGTACGAAGAGGTTGTCGTCTAAATCGCTTTGCCCCTGCATTCTTTGTTTTCTCCAGCTACTGCTCTAGTGTGTCGGCTTTGTGACTCTCCTATAGGTACCCTGGCTTAATGATAATTGGAGTGATGACTTGTGGTCTTTGTCGACATGTGTGTGGATCGAGCAAGTACTCACGAATACCATTGTGAAACGAAGGGTGCCACGCTCCCTTGTAAACGAAGTATGCTATAACCTTGCTTTCCTCCAAATTAAGATGCCTTGCTCCTTGTAACATTGATGTTGTGGTCCACGAGTGAGTACTAGCGAAGTTCTTGTATGTACAACCTTCCTCGAGCGTCTTGAAAGCGAAGTCACCCTGTAACGAAGAAACCTTGTTGTATGCCCCTGCTGATGCTTCAATGAATACTTCAAAGTAATATCTTTGTGGTTTGCATGTGCCTCTGTTTGCATCGTGTGCTTTTGTTCTTCGATCCGTTTGCACTTCGATCCATCCTGTAGTATATTTTGGTTCACCCTGTAATGAAGTTAAAAGTATATGTCAATTCGTTCTTTGATGAAATTAAAAGTATATTTTCGACTCATTCTCCGATGAAGTTAAATGTATATTTTTGATTCGTCCTTCGATGCAATTAAAGTATATTTTTGATTCATTCTCCGATGAGTCATGCTTCTTCGATGCATAGTTTTTGTAGTATAACGTGATCAGGAACGCACTTTTCTTCGATGTTTGTTTTGTGGTAACTCGTGATCAGGCACGAAGTTTACCTTGCAAATTCTAGGCTCCTAAGGTTACTTAGAGTGCAACTCTAGGGCTACTTCGATGTGGGAGGCAGTAAACCAAGCTAGTAGGGGGTGTGGAACACCCTTCCCAAAGGCTTTGAGCTACTTGCCTAATCTCAAGCAGACATGGATATCGAGACCATAGGTACCTGGTTTGCCTTAGTACTTTAGGAGCTTATGGTGGGCATCGAAGATATCGAGTATCCTCCGAGAAGACATGAGTAATGTCTTGAATACCCGTTTTTCCTAAGTAAAGTAGAAGTCTTATGGTAGGTAGCTACTTTGGGACTCGATAATAAAGTAGCACAATAGGGGAGTGCCGGTCAAAGCTGGAGCTTAGACATGGTACTATTCTCCTATCGTAGCCTAGAGTTCGACTCTTCTGTTCTCGCTTGCCCCTCCTCGAGGCTATATTTGATTTTATGAGGAGGTCCCTTGGCTGCGTAACTCGCTTACCATTCCCGTGAATGTAAGCTAATTAGCTGTCTCGGGTTCCACCCGCCCTAAAAGCAGATGTTAATCCCATTATCATCCTCGCGACGCCTCAAAAGAGAGGTCCCAGAGGTCGCTTGTTAGTGGGTCCAAATGCTTCTAGCTTATGTAGCTTCGATGCAAAGTACCACCGCTAAAAGGGGTATCTTGTGGGTAGATGACTGTGTCATGTAGCTCGTAAGGCCCTTATGACTACATGTACCTCATCTCTGTGCCTAACACCGGTAGGACTTTTTATAATTAGCGTCAAGGCCTTTATATATATTGGATCAAGGCACTAGGGGAGATATGGCATCATGGCCCGTTCGTTTATTTGGCATCGGGGCATTAGGATATGTGCATAATCAGGTAGGACTTCATCGAGGAGGATCTGGAGATTGTATCGAGAATATAACAGATCGAGCCGTTTGCGATAAGCATAATTTATTTATAACATAATAATGTGCGACATTGAAGATTTCATAAAGCTAAGGAGATTCGAATGTGTCATAATGTGACAACTATGCTTATTACGTAATGTGATGACTTCGCATGTGCTATGTTGTATTGAGAGAAAATTTAATAAATCTAAGGCATTCTAAAAAGGCTAACTGGTGACTCAATAATTCTAGCTTCATTGTCATTAAATGTTATGAAAAATATGGGATACCGAGATATACGACCAACTTTTAGTTTTCGTGAACCTAGTTGATTTTAGGTTGCTTGAACGATCTCACAAATCAATATTCAAACAACAACCTGAGTATAGTTCAGAGAACCGAACCCTAACAAGAACACGTTCTTGTAGATCTTAATAGAGATGGATTCACTACAGGTTATGAATCAACAAACTTGCAATTACTTCAATTATATAGATTAGAGATAATATAATGAGGAAGGGAAAAGTAATGCAAGACACCAGAATTTTGTTAACGAGGAAACTGCAAACCAGCAGAAAAACCCCGGGATCTCGTCCAGATGTGAACACCCTAAATATTAAGCGAATACATACGCTAGCCTACTCTCAGACTTCGGACAGGAATGTGTCGATATTGAATTAACCCTACAAGCAATCCAGCTACCAACGTGTTCCTACGTCTCTTGGCTCCCGCAAAAATCTACGTACTTGATTCCCCTAGCTGGCGTCCTTTACAAGCCTACGAGTTTCTCCACTTCCCTTCGTGAAGACTAGCGCTACCCTGCCTCTAAAAGGACGCCTAAAAGTACTCTGTTAAAAACAAGAATACGATTATGATTTCCTTTAGACTTAAAGTCAAGGTTAATGGAAATCGGTTTTACTAAATAGGGCTTATTGATCTAGCCTAAACAACTTTACCTCCTAACGCTAGACGAACTTAGCATTAAACCTAGTTCGTGAATATGCGTTACGGAACTTCTGGGGTTCACGATTCAAGATCTACCGTACGAAGTTTCTATCAAATCTTGGTCATGATAAGATTGAAATAATTCAATTGACCCAAGATACAGGATCATGAATTTAACTTACGACCTGTGCTTCACGATCCTCAAGTGAAGTCTTTCAATAGTCATAGCCCAAAGGACTTCGAGATAACGACCAACCTTTATGCAAGGATACACAAATATGTAGAGGATTGAAGTTGTATCTTGCAGAAGGTCATCTATTTATAGTGATCACCAAGGGAGGCTTTGCTTTAAAGTTAAGCAACCTTGAGTGAGGCTCAAGCAAGTTTCCGAACTTAGAAAAGTCCATAGGCTTATATTGAGGTCCAACTCAATCTTCTTCTAACCCGTTAGTCGAAACCTTAAGGTTGTGAGAAGACTCGCCTTGATCAAGAAGGATGGTTATGGCTCGAACAAGTTTTGGCCATGTTATGGAGTCCATACACAAGTATATGAACCCAAAGAAAATTGTGGATATGAGTCTCATGGACCTTAATGTGAAAGTTTGCAAGAACTAATCACGATAGGCAAGAACGTCAACACATGAACGCGTACACCGTTGATGTGTTCTTCACATGGTTTATATGTACGTGTATATGAACGCGTACATAAAGAAGTTTGTGGAGTTCAAAAACTTTCTGAGTTCTCATGTACGCGTACATGAATGCGTACATACAAATTGCTTTTTAGCTCTAAACAAAAACGCAATTCAAGTTATGAACGCATATGCTGTTCATGCAATTTAAGAGCCAACTCTATTCCACATTCTACTTGAGTATTAGTCGTGAAATGACTTAGATGCTTAAGAGAACTAATCTTTATAATCCTTCGGATCACATAAACAACATGATAGACTATTATCATGATAGAATGGCAAATACGAAACATGAGTGGAAAACCTTTCTAACCTTTAGTGAGGACGATATGTTTAATCAAGTATGTAAGCTCCGGTCTTCTTCTTCAATGGTCTTCGTCTCGAATTCCTAAATCTATCCTAGTCCGAGTTGTAAAGTAGACTTATCAAGGATTGTGTTTTGGTCAAATAAACTTGACAACTGACTTGAGATAGCAACACCAGTGGGTTCAACCGAGCAACGCTCTAACAATCTCCCCCTTTGTCAATTTTAGTGACAAAACCAATCTTACATATGGATTCAAAAAGTAAAATCTTTTAGCCCTAACCATAATGTACTTGATCTTCTTGTAATCTTCAACGTCTTCGAATAAGAGTGTTCCTGCAAGTGAAGATTCAAGGTAGAGACAACAGACTCAAAGTCACCACGCATCTTGGTTCTAGAAGGACATAGTCCAACAAGAGTTTGTTATGCAATTGAGTAGTTTATAAAACTTGTAAGCATATTACAGCGATGCTTAAAGATACTACACAATATGATATGTTCTCCCCCTTACTCAATACACTAACTTTTGCTTTGACATGACAAGCACATCGATTTTACTCCCCCTATGACAATGTCATAGACAATTGTCTAAGTAGTTAGAAGATTTTACTCCCCCTTACTACAAGATTTCTCCCCCTTTTTGTCACAAAATTAGTCAAAAGAAAAAGAAAAATAGGAATCATCATAAAATAACATCAATAAATGTAGACAAATGTAAACATACCTGAAACGAGAGATAAAAAGATGCAATTCTCTAACAATTTCCACAGCCGCACACCCTAAAAAGATATTACCATGAAGCACAAGTTCAAAAGAACTCTCCCCCATTATGTGTCATTCCCTAAAGAACAACGCGACGACCTTCCCAAGCAAGGATTTTAGATAAATTCTTGGGTTAAAGCACTATTTTACACGTAAAATTGCAATTATGTTTTTCTTCCCTAGCCAGTTACGGTCAAATAGGAATTCAATTTTTAATCTTCCAAATTCTCATAGAGTTTCGGTCAGCCATCGACTTTAGGAAAAACATAAGGTTACCCCTTCCTAGTGGTTGTAAGACTAAGAATCAAAGGTACAATATTTTATCCAGCGGAGTCCAACATTGTATCCTACGAGGTTCCTCCTTATCAAAATCGTCTCCCCTTAGCCATAAGAGTCAGAAGCATGGATTTTGATAATTCTTCATGAACTGCTTTACCCGAACGGGTGATATGGCTAAAAAAGCAAGTTCACGATTTTTTGCAATACGTTCACACAGATAATCAATTAAGATCAAGTATTTCAATTATCAATTAAGATTTTAATTAAATAACCTCTATTAATTGATGAAAAGAAAACATGGAAGTAGTACAAGCAATAGCATGCTTAAATAAAAAAGATGACTACTTCTAGCATAGTGATTACCCAAACCCTAAGGAAAAGACAAAAGCTTTTTAATAAAAGGAGTTAACTATGCTAAGCAAAGAAGTATCTGACCCAAATATTAGAGTCAGAAATATCACAATTATCTGTCTTCAGGTTCTTGAAATCCTTGTCAATTTCATCTTCACAAACAGGTGAGATGTAATCAAGCAGATTTTTTACATCACCTTTTAAATTGGTGAGTTCATTCTTCATAACCGGTATGTCACGTTTTAGGGTTTGAAGTTTTTCTGTTGCAGTAACTGTGAATAGGGTAGTATGAGAGTCCGATCCGAGTCCCAGAGGGTGTATCTCTCTCTCTCGCTCACTTTTTCTCTTTTAGAAGTGATCCCACAAATTCCAATTAGCTTATCCCCAAATGACCTTATTAGGGACTTATTTATAGACCTTTCCCTTTAACCCTTAGTAGCCATGTGTCCTCTTAGTCATTATTTACAGAATTAGCATCCCTTGTCTCTTAATCCCCCTTGACTCTCTAGTCAAAGTCCTTTGACCCTTCTCTAAATGGGCTTTACTAGACATGACTGAAACCCATTATGCCTTATTGGACTTGGGGTATCCACATTAGTCCCCTGACGACTCGGGCAAACAGAAATATCGGGTCAGCCGTCACCTGAGGATACCCAAGTCCCCAGGTAACCTATTTAGTCGCCCCTTATCCTTTTTAGTCGTGGCCTACGTGGAGGCGCACGTCCTAACCATTAAATGGCTACGCGGCTTAGGTGGTGATCAGTTACGTCACTCTTGTCTCCCCTCCTTCTCCTATAAATAGTGTCTTAGTTTTTTTTCACCACAGTTAATTCTTCCTTTCTCTCTTCTTCTCCCAACTCATGAGTGATCGCGAGATTTTGTTAAACGACCAAGACGCGTCTGATCATGAGAATGAAAGGGATCAAGAAGATAATTCCTCATATATTCTTTATTATTTAGTTTCAAGAGTACCTAATTGATACGCTTATGTCCGCTAATTCCTCATATATTCTTTATTCGAAGCGGATCGGTAGACAAAGGGGTTTGACAAAAATGTTTGACAAATCATCACAACCATCAAAAACTATAAATCTAAGGGTTTATATTGATGATGATGTGGCAATTTTTTTTAGCTATATTCTTATACGACTCAAGCTTGAGCCGAGCCATCAAACAATTAAGGAAAGACTTAATGGCAAAAAAACAAAGAATTTTCTTCTGGTAGCATTTTTTTTCTTGATTATACAAACCCACATCGGACAATTTGAATGAACCAGATAAAACCATACGAAGATTTCATGTTTACAGCCAAATACTACTCTGAATTTAACTCTGTCGATAATGCCAGATGACGAGGTCTCAGCGGCAATGGCACAATAAAACTCGTCACTTGCATCACCATCTAGAAAATCAGAATAAGAACCTGAAGAATCAGATGTTTCTGATTGGGAAGTAGCTGTAGAACTTGCATAGTAATGCATTCAGAATGGGGGAGATTGTTAGGGCATTGTCCGGTCAAACCCACTAGCGTTGGTATGTCAAGCTAGTTGTCAGTTTTAGGTGTCAAAAGTCAATTCTTGATTTAGCCTACTAGAGTTTAGATTTCGGAAATGGGATATAGACAAAGTAGTAGAGACCTTGAAGACGAAGACTGTGAAGACAAAGAAGACATCAATTATTCTTCATCGATAAAAGGTTAGTAGGAGTTATGACTTTATGGATTTTCTTCTATTTCTACTTCATCTATTCTTTCGAAATAGTCGACTACTTTAGTAGTGATAATAGTGATTGAGATCGTATTCTTGCGTAACATGGCCTTGTGTCATGACCAGTGTTTGATCCCACAAATACTGTGAGTCAAGAATGTATGAGACAGATTCGGTGCCATATGTCCATTACAATGGTTTGCTTGCAAACTGTTAATTGGATATGGATGAATCTAAAGGAGTGCTCTTGAGCAAAGAGTCCATGGATCACAGCTGAGGACGTTCTCACGTCTAAGTTCTGGCTCAGCCCAGTACTTCCAGCGGAATCCAGATTTGACGAAATCTGACAGGCGCACGGTTCACGAACCGGTTTGCGTACCAGTCACTCGGGAATTCTCCTGAGTTCGAGATGACTATTTTGTTCACGTACCAGTACGTGAACCTGACGGTAGCTGTCTTACTGGTGTCAGATTTAGTGAATATTCTCCTAGAATTTCACCCTGAGTCAAATTCCAAAACTCCTTTATCTCTTAGATGGACTTGTGTAAAACATAAAGACCTTTTGTGTTCCATCTAACGATTCTCAATGAGTCAATAAGATAAGATTATCTCTGGTCTGTTGGATTCTATCTTGAAGTGTTTTAGAGCTAACAAAACACTTGGCAGATAATTCTAAAAAGAATTCCAATTGAGATTAATCTCTTATTACTTGGTTATCAAGTTTAGGGTTTCCCTAACTTTTGGGACAAGTAATTGATTGCTTTATTCCTAAGCAACCTATCTTATTGAGTACTATAAATAGAGGTGTCTACGGACAGATACCGCAAGCATCAAGCATACGTGAAGGTCCTTAGGGAAGATAACGTAAACTCTTTTCACTTCGGTGAATGCTTGTTGTGGTATAGTCATCCTCTATAGGTTGCAGCTCCTTTGGGAACTCCCTACGACTATAAAGACTTCCTTAGAGAGTTGGGAAGCACAGGTAGAAGATTGAAACCATCTTTGGTTGAAATCGGATTAACCTGTAACCAAAGTAGTTAATATCGTGTATCGGTATCGTATCGGCTAAGGACGATACACCTATACAATATATATTATCGGATATAATCGGGGATACATAAACAACCTCACGATTTCAATTATTTCAAGTTTATCTATGTATCACTAATTTAAGTACTTTCATAAGAATATCAACGATTAATGTGAGAGGTATATGAAATCAAAATCAATATTTAGTAAATAAATAGCACCATGTCATCCCCTAAAGCTACGATGATCAATAAATAGTTAAGTAGGGCGATATAATTTCAGTTTATGACTTGAAAGCATAAATGGTTAAGATGAAATAAGCGACATAAGAGACTAACAACAAACGGCAATGATGACTAGGGTATTTAGAAAAAAAATATATTAAAAAAATATCTACGAATTTACCCTTGTTGATGTTATCCATGTATCGGTCAAATCTATATATCGGTTTGTATCAGGCGATACGAACGGTTTTATCGGCCGATCTTTGTCTCGGCGATATTTTGGGTATCGTACAGGTCCAAGGGGGATACACGATATATCACGATAATATCGGGCGATACAAACGATATTAACTACATTGCCTGTAACCTTGGTAACCTGATCACGTTCTTGTCTATTCTAAAGTCCGTCTCTTCTGATATACGGCTATTCAAGAACTGATACGTTACTCAACAAGGTTGGAAAGGTAGCAACGCACGGCTGCACTCGGTGTTGTAAGACCTAGTTAGCTCCGGTTATACAAGTTCCTTAAGTGGTTCTTCGTGTATAACTGAGGTAGATTCGGATTGGGCCTTGCTTACTTGGTTTGCTTGTCAGCCCTGATTCAAGAAGTAGATTTCCGTATGACCTGGATTTAACAATCCGAAGGAAGTCATCTTGTGTATGGTAAACTGAAGAGGACAGTTACACCATACGTCAACAGTTTGGTTTAAAACCCAGTATTGCTGACACAAGCCTTTGACAGCGGTCAAAGCAACTCCTAGGCCTGTAACGGACGTCAGCTAGGGGAATCAAGTGCGTGACGATCAGTGGGGATCCAGAGACGTAAGGAAGGCGACAGTAGCCAATTCGCTTGGAGGGATTGTGTTGGTCTCTGCTACATCCCAGACCGAAGTCTTATAGTAGGCTAGTGTTTGTAGTCAGTTTGTACTGGGCGGTGTTCAAACTGGACGAGGTCCCGAGGTTTTTCTGCAAGGCAGTTTCCTCGTTAAAAAAACGTTTGGTGTCTTGTGTGCTTTTACTTTCCGCATTATAACTCTGATTTATAATTAAAGCACCAAGTAGTACGTTATTGCCTAACTGTCGAGTTGACTCCAAAGTATTCTTTGTCGAGGTCTTAACAACTCCAGTTAGAGGTTTGGATATTGATTTTTGAGATCGTCCAGACTTTAACCATAAGACTCACGAGCCAAAACAAAAAGTTGGTAGTATTTCGGTACCCCTCCTTTTTCACTTCTCAAATGTTGAATGCTGATATGTATTCCATTGACGCCATCCACTAGAGCTTATCTCTAACAGGGATTTAATTTCCCACGGGATTTAATTTCCCACGTCGAAAGAGTAATATTAGTTTGCCGATAGCTAGATCTTGGAGGTTTCTTTTTGTGGATGGCAGGAAATTGTAAAATCGTATATAATCCATCGTCTTGCCCTCGGAACCACTGCCTTGAGAAAACAAAATCTACCTTAAAAAACATCATAATGGCCATTCACTCAATCAAACAGTTCTAGGTCACTGGTCATCATATCCCACTCATATCTCTTTCGTCGATCAAGGCTAAGAACCATTTTAAAGACTGTATTTACAGAAACTGACGCCAATTATTTCAGAGGATAGTTCATTTTCCATTGATTAGCACGTGATGCTTTACTTAAAAGCATCCATTTATTTCTGTTAGATCAACAGGTTGTGTCCTCTTATCATACCATTGATATCCAGTAGAACTAGGAGAAGAAGACAACTAGGTTTAAATTTTGTTACAAGAATTTAGTAAAAATTCCTTGTTTTATGCGATTAAGACTTTTTAATCTTTTCTTAATTGTTAGATGGCTCGGCTCAAGCTTGAGCCGTATAAGAATATAGCTAAAAAAAATTGACACATCATCATCAATATACACCCTTAGATTTATAGCTTTTGATGGTTGTGATGATTTGTCAAACATTTTTGTCAAACCCCTTTGTCTACCGATCCGCTTCGTTCTTTATTTTACATTGTTTTCTATTTTGCAGGTACTTTGAAGTTTAATAATAAAAATGAAGCAATTTACAACTCAATTCATCAGTTGGCAACTCTCGAAGTCGATGGTCTCGAATACAAGAAGAATACAAGGCTCAAATATTGTCACAAACAAGATTACTAAGGGGCAGACACATCTTATAAGGGCAGCCCCGGTTATCCCCAACCCCTGTCACACGTTAAGGGGCACCTTAAAACAAGACCAAATTTCAGTTGGGTCCAAATCACACCGCCGGCTGACCAGAAGTGCAGGGAAGGCAGAAGTTTTACGCACAGACTACAGGGGTTTCACGCAAAAGTTATTTTGGCCGAGGTTACTGTTCACGACAAGGGTTTTTGGTACGATTCTCGAGGCACCGCGAACAAGGGTTTTTATGCTTTTATTTATTTTCTTTATATCTTTTTATGGATTTCAATAAAGCTATGAGTAGTTAAATTTCTATATATTGGTTAGGGATGTAGTCGGATATCATAGACATGCGTTTTGATTAATTTTGGAGTTATAAATATTCTTTTCATCATCGTTCTTATTTTACTGTGCGTATGAATGCATGATTGATGTATTGCATTAAGATTGGATGTATATTCGTTTAAGTTGCAAATTAAATTGATTTATGTTCATATCTACAACTAGAATTAGGTTTTGAGATACGAAATCGTCGATGAACCTATTCACAAGGAGTACAATATAATTCCGATTGCGGTGATAGCTTTTAGGAATTGTATGTAGAAAATGACCTTTGTTGAATGAACTGCTCCTGGTAGTTCATTGCATTGATTAGCCCATTTCACAGATATTAATGCTCTTAGAGAGTTGAACTCAATTACTCGATGTGTTGAGTTATTCTCTACGTAGAATTCACACATTCATCGTTATGGTGTGTGATGACATTAGGAAATTACGGGATATTTTCGCGATGATGTATTCTAGGGCTTTTGATGATGAGAGATTAAAAAGAAACTCCAAATATTTATCATAGTGCATGTTATGTGATTGAAGATGAACCCTTAACCAGTATTCTCATCTCCTGATTATTTTCTACAATTATTTGCTTTAGTTTTAATTTATTTTTATTGCACCAAACATCCCCCTGGTTACTTAAGAAATCGATAATAAATAACAACCAATACCTCTTTGTGGATCGAATCTGTTCTTACCTCTATATTATATTATATATATTGTGAAGGTTTAGGACTTAAATATATTTGTGTTGTTTAACAACGCATTAACGACGTTGATCTAGAGAACGCGGAGGACCAAGAGGGCGCGGAGAATGCAGCGCTCAAAGTCCTCCCACTACCTTTGCGCGCGGATGGTCTGTACACTCACGATCAGTTCACTGCATATATCAACCTTCAGAGCGCATTCATTCCTTTACCTCATAAAACTTACCCTGACGATTTTCTCAACTCACGTTTGTTGAACCGACTGCCGCCTCCATTTCCAGCCGACCCCTTATGGCTACTTCGCTTGGAAAGCAATGAATGGTTGTTTCCCCCTATGAGCAAATACCTCGTCTCGCCATCAATCGAGGGGATTGCGAGCTTCCAAAAATTGTCTACCAGTCCTCGATTAAACCTCCGGATGGTTGGTCTGGATGGGTCAAATACATAACTAACCACGAGCCCTACGTGTGGATTCTTGAGAAGCTCGGTATCTTTGGCGCCATAAAGGCGTCGAATAGCCGCTTCTGTAATCGTAGTAACATTGACCTGCATAAATTGGTGACGCGCTAGATTTCTCTGTTCCATACTTTCTTTTTTGCTTGGGGCGAGGCCACTATTACCTTGGAAGATGTAATTGCGCTCACCTTACTACCTGCCCATGGCTCCCATTTCTGGCACGAGTCTGCTCTTGAAAAATGTATGCGCCAAGAGGATTGACGTTTGGCCAGCATTCTGAGGAAGTCGAAGGAATATTCAAGGAACGTCCACGCGGAAGACACTGGTGGGGTCCCAGAGAAAGGCAAGGAGCAAGAGACCGCTTGGGTAAGGCTCCTATTCAGTCCCCAGTGATATTTCTTAAAGGTTGCTCGTCTAACACAACATCTAAAGAGTGTGCTTTTCTTATCGTTGCAGAGGAAGATGAACCCGTAGTTCCAACTCCGATCCAACAGAAGAAGAGTCGCGCATCCTTTCCTCTATTTGTGAAACACTGGGCTCCAAAGAAGGTGGGTGATCAATGGCAGCGCCCGGACTATGGTGATGATACTGATTTCTTGCAGCTAGCCGCGTTCCTTCCCTTTTGGTTAAGTCATGATGTATTCGAGTTTAGTCCCCGAGACACTGTCAAAGAGGAGCTAATGCCAATGGTTGTCCTAATGGCGCGGGGTGTCTCTTTTCCTCCCGCTCCTATGTTTTTGGGTGGACTATATCGTCATTTGGATCTCCTCGCGATCGATATTCAGAGATCCGCTGGCTTTTCCTATCATTGCAGAGGAGGATGAAATTCCAACTCCGGTCCAACAGAAGAAGAGTCGCGCATCCTTTCCTCTATCTGTGAAACACTGGGCTCCAAAGAAGGTGGATGATCAATGGCAGTGGTCGGACTATGGTGATGATACGGAGTTCTTGCAGCTAGCCACGTTCCTACTCTTTTGGTTAAGCCATGATGTATTCGAGTTTAGTCCCCGTGACACTGTCAAAAAGGAACTAATGCCAATGGCTGTCCTAATGGCGCGGGGTGTCTCTTTTCCCCTCGCTCCAATGTTTTTGGATGGACTATATCGTCATTTGGATCTCCTCGCGATCGATATTCAGAGAGCTGCTGGCTTTTCCTATCGTTGCTGAGGAAGATGAACCCGTAGTTCCAGCTCCGGTCCAACAGAAGAAGAGTCGCACATCTTTTCCTCTATTTGTGAAACATTGGGCTCCAAAGAAAGTGGGTGATCAATGGCAGCGCCCGGACTATGGTGATGATACAAAGTTCTTGTAGATAGCCGCGTTCCTCCTCTTTTGGTTAAGCCATGATGTATTCGAGTTTAGTCCCCGGGACACTGTCAAAGAGGAGCTAATGCCAATGGTTGTCCTAATGGCGCATGGTGTCTCGCTCCTATGTTTTTGGGTGGACTATATCGTCATTTGGATCTCCTCGCGATCGATATTCAGAGAGCCGCTGGCTTGCATGTTGTTGAGACTTTTGTTCCTGCGAGTTTTCTCCAAATGTGGTCTTGGGAGCGCTTTCCAGATTTCTGCCCGAAGCTTCAGCAACTTACTATTCATGGTCACGAGGAACAAGTTAATAAGGAAGGGGAGGTGGTGCAGGTGCCTATGGAATATTCTTTTCCACGTGTGCATCTGTACAAGAAGCGCTCGCCCAAATCCTCCGATAGTATCTCCAAACACATTGACATTGGGTCAAAATTATGTTTTTCTCCTTATACCGATGGTCGCGTTGGTTCAACTCCTTACCTTTTATTCGAGGGAGGGGAAATTTTTGATTCTAGAAGAATATGTCAAGCTAGCGAGGTGGACTTCGTTCTTTCTGTGACTTCGGGTTATCTGCCCTGTTTTTATGGTGGCGTGTTTTCCATTCAAGCGTACAATGTTGATCGCGTGGTCTGCCAAGCAGGTTTTGATCAAGGGGTTCCTCCGCCCCCATTGCGCCCTGCTAGTTCAGATGATGAGATGGTTGAGAATTATTTTAATAGGTTTGTTTATACGCATGAAAGCGCGCTTCGTTGTCGTGCTACCCCTTTTACAATCCGGTATCCTGATTCCGATGACAACACCCGCGTTTTTACTAATTGGCGTGAATGCTGGAACGAGTTCTTAACCCACGCAATGAATTTCCTTGTTACTCCATTTGTGCGCTATCCCGAGCTTGACGAGCATAATCTTTCTGACATGCATCGTTGCGGTCGCTTTGTGCTTGATAAGGGTATATCAGGAGCGTATGGGCTTGTTCCTGGGACTAAAGGCCGCGCACAGAATATTAATGAAACTTATTGGGGTCCTTTTCCTCCTGATTCTGAGTCGGGCTGAGGACAAAAATCTCGGAGGAAGGCCCCCATCTCCTCCTCAAAAGTTGTTGGCGGACGCAAGCGATCGCATTTTATTGATGTTTCTAGGCATACCCTTTCAACACCTGGTACAGGGGCGCTAGGTAGCGGTTCCGTGGTGAGTGACTGTTCTAAGATTTGTGTTGAGTTATAATTGGTTGGTTCTTTGGGTTTTGTATTTACTTAGTTCTTTGTTTGTGCATAGCCTGGCAACTCTCATGATCCTGGGCCGCGTAAGCGGCCTTTGGAGGAGTGGCTTAATATGCCCGAACATGAGTGGTGTAAGAAGGCTTTGATTGATAAATTGAACTGGGAGGCGGGCATAGTCCCCATTCCTCGATGTGTTGCATCTCCCTCGTCTAACAAGTCTTGCACTAAACAGGCGCGCCAGTCGACCCCCTCTAAGAGGAAACGCCCCCTTTCGAAACATCGTTCTTCCTCCCTCGAGTAATCCAGGCTTTGTTGAAGAATTTGAGCGTTGTAACCAGGGTGTTGATCCCAAGCCTGCTGACGTGATGAGGTTGTCTTGCTTACAACCCTTGGTCTGTTCCGTTAGGCGTGACAAGGCTAATCCTCTGAACTCACCTTCTGTCATTTTGGAATCTTTTAGTTCGTCAATGTCGGAGAGAGTACGTCACATGGGTACGTCCTTTTCTTCTAATATGCCTTCTGACCCAGGTGTGTATTAAACTATAACACGTGGTGTGCATTTATTTCGTCCTTTTCCAAGCATAAGGTCTTATTTATACCCCGTATTTTCCTCATTGTCTTACGAAAAGAATTTGAGAGAGTTTTCCAAGACGAGTCGTACAATATCTAGAGAAGGTTAATTTATTTTTTTTGTTAAGTTCTCCCGGAAGTGGTTCGTCTGACGATCAATTGGGCGACTCGGATTCACAGATAGACGCGTCTTCATCATCTTCTGGTCAAGTGAGTTTTCCTTGGATAATGTTTTCCTCCTTTTATTTTCCTTTTCACGCGCATTAACTGAATTCCTTTGTACGTAGCAGCTGGGTATGGGTAAACGCGCAAACAAAGATGTTGAGAGCGTGAACAGTGACAAGCGCTTGAGGAACTCTCTGTCCGCGCGGAATGCTAATATTGTTCACCGTTCTTCTGCTGTTTCCGCGACGCATGGCTCTCCCGTGGCTAGTGTGGTTCGTGATTCTGCTC
>JAJJMA010148665.1:0-11832 GCA_023529015.1 Papaver nudicaule
GTCATTACCTACAGTATTCCATATCTGTTGATAAAACCCTAGTGGATATCCATCAGGCCCTGGAGTAGTCCAGGGTTGCATTTGCCATACAACATTTTTAATCTCTTCAGTTGTTGGTATTTTAGTCAACATTTCATTTTATATATCATTAATGCAGGGAGTTACACTATCAAGAAATGAGCTAGCATCAGGTGGGTTTGACGATCCTTGAGTTCTCTAGCAATCATCTCCCTATCTGTTAACCACACTCCCATATTGTTTTGTATGCAGTGTATCTGTGTTCTCTTTCTCCTAAACTTGACCTTATCATGGAAATACCTAGTGTTCCTATCATCAAATTTAAGAGTATTTCCTTAGCTCTCTGCATATAAAAGGCCTGTTGAACATCATACCAGTGCCTCAGAGTGTCTGTCAACTCCTTAGCTCTTTTTGGATCAGGATTATTTGTATTAAGGTTTGCTAACTCTTCCTGAGTTATCCTAATTTGGGTTTGAATATTCCCAAATACATGAATGTTCCAATCTTTGAGACAATATTTGACATTCTGTAATGATTTAGTAAATTTAAATGCACAAGAGCCTTGTTCATCTGAACCCCAATGAGCTTCAATAATCTCTTTACAACTACTATGCATGAACCAGCATCTATTGAACCTATAAGGTTTCCTAGTTGAGTTCATTTCTTTATCAGACACAAGCAGAATAGGACAATGATCACTTCCTATAGATATTAAATGATATACCATGCTATTTGGAAAATTATGCAACCACTCACTATTTTCTAGTCCTCTGTCTAACCTTTACAGGACAATACTAGCTGGATCTCTGTTATTACACCAAGTATAGGGGTTCCCTGTGAAGGGTATATCATGCAGGCCTAAGAAATCAAGATGACATTTAACTTTATCAAACTCAGATTGCACTGGAGGATTTCCTCCAAGTTTATCTTGTTTGCAAGTAATGAAGTTTAAATCTCCTATAACTACCCAAGAACCAGTAAATTGTCCTGCTAGTTTAGCTAAATACTTCCACTGACTCTCTATACCATCTTTACTCAAAGCCCCATACATGCACACAAGCAAGGTCTTAGTACTCCTAGCATCAAAATTAACATTGCAGACAATGAAATTTGGGAGATATTCTACTATATCTAGGTTTATTCCATCCTTCCATAATAGAAATAGACCACCACTTAACCCTATGGGATTTGAAAAGCAATAGTTTGGGTAGTTATATTGCCTACAATATCTGATCATCTTGGTATCCTGATTTTTGGTTTCAGACAGGAAGACTATGTCAGGGTCATTCGACCTAACTAAATCCCTTAAGTGATACCTAGTATGTTTTTCCCCAAACCTTGTACGTTCCAGGACAGGGTCTTCATCTCCGCAAATAATCTAAAGATACAAATTATATCTTGAGACAAGGGGTTAACCACAAATATGTTTAGCTTGAAAAGATGCAGTAAGAAACAATAAGACCAATGACCTAGAAATATACGGGAACACAATTCAATGAAATGCAGATGAGAGAAATATTGTAAAGATTGAGAAGAAATTATTACCATGGCAACAGACACCATTCGATTCTTTTGAACGATTAATCCATCAGTACCCAATTATGAGTTAGAACCCTTCCCATCATCTGATTTCACAGATATGTCTCTCGAGTCATTTCTTTCCCCCATTTGAACATCCTCATCTCTGAGTTTGCCACCAATAGTCGTTTGTTGAAAGACTGGATTGTTGTGAGTGGTAACTTGATTATTGGAACTAGCTCCGGCTTCTATAGATGTAGCCTCAGATCTGTTTCTCTTGGATCTCCTATTATCTCCTTCGTCATTCTCTCCCAATTTAGAATTAGGGATTTCATTTCCATTTTCGATGGCTAATATTTTCTCGTCATTTCTAGTACCCCCCAGAACTTCTCTATAGGCAGCCATAAACGCCCGCCCCTCTTCTGTTTGGGTGCTCAAATTATCAAAGTACTCTTGTGTCATTGCATCCACTTTCATCTCTTGAGCCAGCAAAGGACATATCCTTTCATTCCTTATCAAAGTGATACCTTATCCATGTCCTTCCTCCATTCACTAACGACAACCATCCTCCTCTTTTTAGTGGTTCAATAAGTGGAACCTCCACAAACACAGTTGTCAAGAGATTACCCCTTTGCAATCTTCTTTTCAATATAATTCTTTTGCCAATATGTTCACATATTTCAGTCACCAGCTTTTCTGTTGGCAAAACATCATTCCATCCTCTCAACTCCACACACCATATTTGGTGTGTAAACTTGTATTTGCTCAGATCTGAACCCATGTCATACTTCTTCAAGGACAACAGATATCCTTCTATGGTCCATGGCGCTTTCTTAAGAACATCATATCTTGAGGATGCAGTTTGAAACTTGAATAGATATAGGTTATCTCCCATTGTTCTAACCTCTACCCTGTTATACCTTCTCCACATATGATTTACTTCCTCACAAACTTGACCAAAAGTCACACTGGTTTGTGCAAAGAGTTTTCCCAGTAAACTCAAGGACCATTTAGTTGCAGCATCACTCACTGCTTCTGCAGTTGCTACTGTTCTTCTTATAAACCTCGATGTTGATCCTATTTTTGCGTCCTTCATTTTTGATGATAGTAGCTCAACCTGGTTATTTTGCGCCTCCATGATATATTCTCCTAGGGTTTTTAGGTGACTCAAAGTTTTCTTCTCGTAGGGTTTAGGTACTTGCTCTCGACTTCTTTCTTCTTGGCTAATATAATGCCACCATCTTATGCCAGGATCCAGAATATCCCACGAATATTGGGGTATAGTATTATTCCGCCATGATTTCAGGAATTTTCCAGCAACTTTTTGAATTTGAAAATAAGGTAAGTTCCCCCCCAAGTAACTCCTCGTCTCTCGGATCTCTCCTTTGACCAATCTTCCAACATTTCTCGACAGATTTTGTATTCTGTAATACTGCTTGATGATCTTAGCTCGCTCCATGATGTATTGGTAGAAATACTCAAACTAGAGATGGACACTTTATCTGTGAGACAAGTCCCTCTAGTACTGAACTAACAGATGATATATGAATTTTCACCAATGAATTGGGTTGACAAACACGACTGTTACTTAACTCAGAACTGAATACTGATGAACATACCACGACTGGTAATCGACTAGGGTGGTCTACTAGTTTGTCATCAGCTAATGATTAATGACCCATAATCAGAAAATCACAATCAAATGCTTTATCAAAGTTTCAAAACAATTTTTTTTGCTGTCTCGGTACGACTACAACGAGCTACAACATCAATCTAATGAAAACAATTCGTATGTTGATCACTAAGAACATAAATCAAGAAATCATGCAATAATCATAGTTTTTGATCTAAAAATCGATGTTAATCATGAATAAGTTTTCACAAAGTTTTCTCTATCAAAATCGCCTCTCCGTCACCAACATTGGTTATAAAAGATACAGTTAGAGAATGATTTTTGAAAAAATAGAAATGGATCCCACGTGGATTAAACTTTTCTCCCTACACACATTCCATTGGAGAAGCTCTTAGAGCTTCTCAAATGGAATGTTTTTGGTGAAAAAAGTCTAAGTCCACATGGGATCCACTTCCATTTTTCTTAGAATCATTCTCCAACCCTAACTTCTATAACCCACATCTACTATATGATATGCCATGATTTTAGGAAGACATCTTCTTTCTCAACCTCTACATCTACAGGTTGAGATAGAGGATGTCTTCCCATCCACCTCAGCTTTTTCATAATGAAAAATATATTATATTTTCTTAAAAATGATTTTTTGTTTCAAAAATAAAATCTAAATAAAATCTATAAAAATCTAAAAATAAATTTGAAAATGAAATTACACTTAAGCAAAGAAGAGGTCAAAACACAGGAGGGTTGGAGATCAAATTTTTTGTCCCCAACTTTTAGGAAAAATGAACACAAAAGAAAATATAGAATGTCTAAATTATATTGCCACCTAGGAACCACACACAATGACCATTGGAGAAGCTCTTAGACCAATCCCTACTGCTAGAAGCAGGTCCATAATTTTTTTGACACAGAAAATGTTTAACATTTTTAATGGTTACTTGTCCAGATTTGTCTTTAGGCAAAACTAAAGTATATGTTTTTGGAGACGAAACTGGAATAAGAATGGCTCTAATATTTTCTAACACATGAACAGGTAAAATATGTTCCACATTACTAAGATTCCACCCACCAAACTCTTTATCTAGAGTTGGAAATTTAGCCCTCAAGCCCTTGTGTTGGCAGGTTACCAAATTACCCCATTATGTAAGGACTAAGTTACCCTTTTCTTATAGTTTTTTTACTACAATGCCATTCACTAATTAAATCCCTAATTTTATTTACTAAATCATTTTAAATTTTTTATCTCTCTCTTTTTCTTCTCTCTATCTCTTCTTCTACTCCTCTACTTCATCTCTACAAAAAAAAAACATGAATCCTAAATTCCTTGCAAACCCTAAATTCATAAATCTTAAATCAAAACTTCAAAAAAGTGATCAAAACATCTAACCACTTCATATGAATGGTTAGAATCGAAAAAGAAGTGTTTTTTGCGTACACATAAACGTGTTCGGCTCACAAATGTTGAGTTCTTTTTTAGCCGAACCTCTGTGTTTTTCTCTGAAACTGAATTGGGGAAGAACAGTTTGGCTTAATTTTTTTTTGGAATTTTGAGCCGAACCATCGACTTTATCGACCATTAGTGTAATTCTTAGGTTCGGCCCAGATAAGTTTTTTGTCGCATGGGCCGAACCTGTCTCTATATCGACCATTAGTGTAATTTTTTAGTTCGGCTTATTCAATAAATTTAATCTTTGAGACGAACCTACTGACCATTAGCCTTCAGTTTCAGTTTCATGGTTCGGCTCATAACTTAAAATTATCGAAAGAGCCGAACCCAGGTACAACAGGTTCGGCTTTTAGAATTTACAGCCGAACTGTTCTTCATTTTCCAGGTTCGGCTCTTTCTTTTGTAAGCCGAACCTGTTTCTGGGTTCGCGATTTTCTCAATGAATCTAGGTTTTTTCAAGTTTTAATGGATTGTATATCGATATTGCTCATCTCCTAGTAGATACACGAAATAAACTGGACCCAAAATCCAAGGTTTGGAGTTTGGTTGAAAATTTTCACCAAAAACCCTAGATTTTCAAAAAATTTCACCATTTTTTTCTCTTCTTCTTCCCCAAAACCAAAAAATAAATCAAAAATCTGATTTTAATTAAATTTAATTTAACCTAACCTAATCATTAACACTAATCATTTGTATTAATCCTAATCACATAATTAGACACTAATCAAATTGGGGGTAATTTGGCAATTAAAAAAGTATTTTTAATAAAAAAATGGCCAAAGTTGGGTGGGTGTCTATATTTTGGACTACGTGTGAGGGCTAAGCTAATATTGTGATTTTGCTTGAGGGCTAAATTTCCAGCTCTTTATCTATAAATAACTATCATTGAGTCACACTCCAACCAAATGTGCCTCTAATCACGAGCTTGCGCTAGCTGGATTGCATGGATGGTAGCTAGTAATTCTGCCACAACTGAAGTCTTTTTTCCAAGATAAATCCCCTTATCCTACTGCTCTGGATTGTAATATCTGAGCAGTCCCTGAACTGATTTGGGATAGACAGGACTCTCTTGTTAGAAAAGTACCAGTTTTTTAAAGGACTAGGGAGTGACCCGTGCCGTAACGACATGGGCTATTTGACGGTTGTTTAAGCTGGGACATCAAACATGCACCAAGCACCGATCAATGTCTTACTCACTCATCTAGTATGTAACGTCGCTAGTCATTTAAAATCATAACTCTCATTGTCTGTTTTTTTCTTGGATTCATGTATATTTTATTTTGTATGTACGTGTCATAAATTTGGAACATTTTATGTCGTATCATGGTCGTCCTTTTTTTCCGGACCGCGACGGGACTATCGTCTTATTTTTGACAATCACGTCTTGGTCGGTCATTTCTTAACGCATAATATTATTCATTTGAAATCCCGTATTTATCTCCTGTAAACATTCTGCCGCCTTCACCTTTCAGAAATGGTACACATCATTTTTTTTTTGAAACCTACATCTTTTAAATCTCTTTATTGTCTGCCATACTCGTATAATTTATTTTTTTTCAGACAATTAGTTTGAATCCCCGTATGTACCAACAACAAAAAAAAGGATCCCCGTCGGATGCATAGTAAATGTTATTGACCCTGTTGCGGAGTTCTTTTGTGGCCACTATATGTAATGGGGATTCCTCCTCTCAGGTGCCAAAATTTGAATTTTCTCTTGACGACAATTTTATCTCAAGCATTCTGGCTCTTCATCCACCTCCGAGATAAGTTGGGTTATTGATCTGTATGTCGTCTGTAGACCAAGAATTTCAAAATGGGTGTTTCTTCTCATCACGGTGGACGGCTTCCAAGTGTCTAAGTATTTCGGTGTTCATTTCATAAACAGGTCCGTATGGCTGTTGTTTGCAGTTTTGGATTCCGTGGCTGTTATTCTTGACCGTTTAAGTAAATTTTGCAATATAAAAAAAAAAATACTATCGACTCCGGTCAGAAACATGTTATACGTCAAGGTTAATTTCAGAACCAAAGTTTACACGATTTATTTCTTTTGTATCCTTCTTTCTTCTCAGTTCGACCCATTGATATGATTCGATAGCCAGTCTTCCATACCAACCGGTAATGTAAACAATTGCACGTGTGTAACAACTTCCACCATCTCAAACTCGTACAAACACGTTAATTACCCCATCTTCTGATATATTGTATAGCGCTTATTTTAAGTTCTTTCAGCCTGGAAATTCAGGCACTGCCAAATGAACCTATTATTATGTTCAGGTTTCCATATGGTTATCCTCCCTATTTGAATCTTTGCCATAGATGCAAAAGACAATTCTTTGGTCCAGGTAAATACAAAGGTGTGAGAGGATTCAACACTGGATCCCCAATCCGGATTGTACAACCTAAAATATCCCCATGGCAGACTGAGCTTGCCAACAGACAGGGATAATCAGCAAGAATTCAAAAGGTTAACATTCTAAAAAGAGGAAGGGAAAGATATCTTCCAACCATTGTTTTCAGCGTAGTCCATTTTTGTATCTCAGCAAACTGGATTATAACCTAGGTGTCACTAAAATGCAATAGGAAATGACACAGAAATTGCCTAATCAAAGAGTAGAACCACAAATTTCAATTATACAGTACTCTTCTTAATTTTCTTTGTAGAACAACAAAGAATAAATTACCAAGCACTCATCACAAAAAACACCAACGGTATCAAGTTTGCCCGGAAAATTTATCCACGGTATAAACAGACTTTTCAGTGTATGCAAGCAGAGAAAATTCTAAGGTGAGTAGTTCTGAGCAATAATACTTTTAGAGGCCGCAAACCTACAAAATTATATGTAGTGTGTAAACAACCATCAAACAGTTAGAACGGGTATTGTGTATTTTTTTGCCCCAAAAGAATTTCAACAGGATATTTATAATAAATCCTTGCAAAACATGTGAAATAGTCATAAATGGTAGTTACCAGAGAGAATCTTAACCATACAGGCCAAATTGTTAGCGTTTCTCGGCTAGCTGTGATACTCGCCAGGATGTTAAGTAAATGATGAAGTGAACAATGCAAAAGCCAGCTAAAGTTGGTCAAGTAGCTGCAAACGCCTTTTATATGTAAACTTAGTTCCTTAAGTGAGGAGGCTGTAAAAAATGCTCCCAAGTACTCCTGACTGCGAAAACCTGGTGAATCAAGCAT
Source organism: Papaver nudicaule (assembly GCA_023529015.1). NCBI lineage: Eukaryota > Viridiplantae > Streptophyta > Magnoliopsida > Ranunculales > Papaveraceae > Papaver > Papaver nudicaule. Next base: position 7,810 of record JAJJMA010148665.1, read on the forward strand.
AGAAAATGAGGTTGTCATTTAGTTTTTGTTGGGATAATTGTAACAAAAACTATATATCAATGCAAAACTGTAGTTTCGAAACATATGTTTACCTCTGACCCATCCATAACCTCCAAGCTCCTGTCTTCAGCCATGCCATGTTGCCATGTTGGCTTTGTATCACCTAGCCGTCATTTGAACGCCCCACTTCCTCATTTCTGCTTTGAATGCATCCTCTGTAAACTTCTACGGAACGCCAACTCCTTGCGTTGTTAATACGGCCGCATGTACTCCTTGCGTTGTTAATACGGCCGCATGTGAGTATAGCTTTTCTTCCTGTGATTATACACAAAGCCAAGTTTCTGCAATAAGTATTTAGGAATTCAGATACAAAGAAGAAAGAGAGGTACTGCCACATGATGCGCCATGGCTAACTTCATAACATAAATTGACTTCCAATGAAATGCCGTACCTCTGCATTCTGCCAAAGGAAAGGAAATTACTGTTCAATAAACCTGCAAATTAGAGACTTTATTTTGACATTAGAGTGACGAAAAAAGAACAAAAATTGACGGTGCAGAAGCTCTTTGGTGGGTTCCCTGATATCAGTTGTATTCTGCAAAAAGAAACTCAACAACAATTTTGTGTTTATTAAACTAATTACAAATTAATGTTGAAGCACATCAACATATACTTTCAATCTGATGCCCAGCTATCCCGAAACGGTTTTGCACGAAATTAAATGCATCAAAATTGATACAGTACACAGTGGATAATCAAAGTTGCGTATCATTAAACAGAGAAAAGGAACAAACCCTAACAAACATCTGCTTCAACTTTGGGGTTTCCACTCCCATGCTATCGTGAAATCAATTGCAACACCGTACTTCCATTTCTGACTAATACATCCACATATTATCACCTGGATATTGAAAACCCAAAAAGCAATCAATAACAAATCATAACATGAACAAAATAGGAAATGACCAAAACTAACAGACATATAACCTGATAACTTGAATTCCTACTGAAACCGTAACAGTCAAACCAACGTAGACGTGATTCCCATAAATTCCAAGAAGCAGATGAACCAAGACTATAACCACCAAAAATCTATAAAATCAGTGGAAAAAAAGATTAATGATCAAAGAAGGACCCAATCAAAGAAATCATTAACACCATCGGATTAGATATGATCAAGGTTGAATCACCAAATAAGCACCCACACAACAAAAATATAGGATTTAAAAGTCAACAGAGAATCACCCAATATATTACAGGTGAATTTCATAAAATTAATATAAAGAAACAATGGAGAAAGAGAAGAACTTACACGGCGAAAGGGTGGAACAAGATGCTTCGTTCGAACTGGATCACACAATTTATAGTGACAAATCAATCAAAAACATGCGTTTTTTTCTCCCGAGGTTTTATTGCTGAATCAATACAACAAATTAATCGGTTGACGGAATATGAAAACGAAACCAAATCAGAGGTTTATTTGTAGAAAATCTCCTTTTGTTGTTGGCGCTTAAGATTAGAAGACTGAAGCCGGTTAAAATTCTTCAACCGTTACGCCATGGAATAAGTGAGATGAAATAGGGAAGTAATGGTGTGGGTGATTAAATGGGATTTAATAACACTCACATGGTAAAAAAAGAGGTTAAACCATCCGATCAAATCCTAGGAAATTACACTCAGAGGGATTGGAAGATCCTGGCCACCACTCAGAATTTCCAAAGGTATCCTGGCCGTCCCATGACTCACCAAACATTTGTGTTTTGTAAGTATAGATCAGAGTGATACAAGTAGGCTCTTTGTTTTAGACGAAAAGGATGGGCAGTTGGGCGGCGACCTTTGGCTCTTGTCCGGAAGATTTGTGAAGCAATGGCAGAGCCATGAAATCCTTTGGATCATGGAGTTCGTACTCAAGTACAAAGCCAAAAGTAAACTGGATATATGGCTAACGTTGAAAACTTGAACGAGGTATGGAGAGGGAGTAGAGAGGTGTAAGTGCACTTGTTTTGAAGACTCATGTGATTGTCAATTTAGTGATGGGGTAATGATTACATTTGCATTCTTCTCGTTCCCATTGAAGATTCAAGACTCGTAATGAAGAACAAGAAATCGCCATCCCCTAATAGTATTCAAGTTGAAGAATGATGTTACATTCTGATTTTGTTATCAATACCTTGAAAAATAGGATTGATCCAAACGCACTGAAGCCACATAGGTCAGCATCGATGCTACCACCCCTAAAACTTTTGGGTTTCCTTATTTTGTTTGATAAAAATGCATCGATTTTGAAAATTTCATTAAATTTAGTATCACTAGCCACTCCTGACTCCTGTATAATGCATGTCACCTATCTTTATTTTGGCCACAGAGAAATTTTCTGGCTACTTACCATGCCGAAGATACTAAAGATGCGTTAGGGGATATTGTGTTTATCAGCCCTTGCTGGTAATGGTTTATAGAACAATAGGTTACTTGTATGAAGAACCCAGTAAAGTGCCGTTGCACTTTTTTTTTTTTTTTCTTTTTTTTTTTTTTTTTTTTTTTTTTTTTTTCTTTGTTTGTTATATCTACATTTCATCTTTTTGACAATGACAGAACAATTCTGAGTGCTATATACTGTATATATTTTCCATGCCCCTGTAAACAACCATCTCTCTTTAAATGATCACTATACTTCTATAAACCTCTTCCTTAAAGCACTACTTTCATTTCATCTTTTTTACTTCAAACCCTCGATCGAAAAACACCCTTCCATGATGAATATGGAATGCAAAACTTACCTAACAGGTTTTTTTAAAGCTTTGATTTATTTTCTCTTAACAGATAGCAACGCTTGAATGTAAGAAATCTCTAGTAATTTCATCCAACAGTCTATTGAGTACATGCTTCTCCACATCCCTTACGACTTCCTCTTTTTCAACACATGAAAACATTGTGTCATTCCATTCGAAATCCCACATACAGTTTACCACTGGATTCTTGTTTTCAATGTCTTTTTGGAGCAAATGGTGCAGGTGGCTTGCTTCATCTTCGATGTGCTCATTTGCAGAGTACTTATACGTTTCAAGGTCCTCGTGCAACTCCTTAACCAAGCTGTCCAAGCATCTAACCTTCTTGTACCCAATAGAATTGCTTATACAAGGATTGTAAGTGAGTTTTCGTATTTTTCCTTTCCTTCTCATACTTTCGTATGCACAGTCTAAAAGTAGCTTACTATCTTCGTCTTGGCACTTGTTGGCACTACAATGAAGGCTACCTACAGGAATCTGAAGTTTGAAGAGTGCCACAGCTGCGTTAAGGAAAACTCGACTCTTAAGAAGTATCTGCTTCAGGTGATCTTCGTTTGCTGGAGGTGACCCTAATATTTCAGATTTGGGGCTGTCCTCTTGTAAAGGTTTAGAAACGTCTATGATGCTGCCCTTCTGTAAGGCTGTAAGAGCAAAGAATCTTGTTAGTTTTCTCGTTCTTGTTCTTCTACTACAAGTTAGTGTTATACTATACAGGAATGCTGCAATAGAACCTGGATGCTGAAATCATGTTGGTGAGTAAAAGTTATAGTTTACCTTTGATTTGAATTGAATTGTCTGTAGACTTGAATGGTTGATCTTCGGAAAGCAACATTACTGAAGCTTGCAAAGGTTCAGAAACTCCTGTGGTTTTTCGAATCTGCATAATAGTAGACAAAGCTTATTTAACGAAACTTACAAGTGCATGAGTGAGAGATTAACTATGTGCACTATACTCTTGAACCTATAAGCTCAATTGATGTACTAATATAAATAATAGGACAGCTTACACCGGCATTTGAAGTGATGATCTGCCATTCATTTAGCATTTGGTATTCTTCTGCAGCGGAGGAGCTGAGAGCGGGTGTCACCTCGGAAATTGTGTGCATAGCTTCCCTTGATATTGGTGATTGGATGTTTGCTTCTTGTGTCACTTCAGGAATTGTGTGTGTAGCTTCCATTGATTCTGGTGATCGCATGTTTGTTTCTTCTTCTTCTTCTTCTTCTTCTTCTTCTTCTT
>JAJJMA010148683.1:0-11061 GCA_023529015.1 Papaver nudicaule
TTACGCCTTGGTTTGTAAGGCGTAAAATCTTTTACGCCTTACTTCATGAAGAATCCCAAGACGTAAAAACTAGTTTACGCCTCGGTTTCATATGAAATCCAAACCGTAAAACCAACTGGTGCGAAAAAAAACAGCCCCAAATCGATGATTCTAACCTAAAAAAACAATGAAAACATGATTGTTTCACATGGGGTTTGTTCAGAATTGTTTATGGTATGAGGGAGATCCTAATTTGAGGGAGATCCTAATTTGAGGGAGATCAGAAGTGGTTATGGTTTATCGTCACTGGTAATTCAGAGAAGAAGAATGGGTTTTAGGGCTGCAATGGTGGTGGCGGAGCTATTATCAGGGGTGGTGGCGGGGTGGTGGCGGCGTTGGTAGTGAAGGAGGAGCTATTTTTTTGTTTTTTGTTATAAGGGTAAAACAGTCCATTTTTATAAGGGGTTTTTGGTTTTGATTCCCAATGACCCTATTTTGTCACCCTTTGAAGCCCCAAAGAAATCTCTGCAGCCCCAAAATCAGCCCATATGAAGTTAGTATGTGAGCTAGAACCTAGAACATTGATTGGGCTTGGTATAAAAAAGTTGGGATGGGCTTACCGTAAATAATAATACTACCATGTCCCATATTAATTGAGCTACTTCATTTTTCATATTATCCTATTTTTAGGTAAAAATGAAAAAGAAGTAGCCAAATTAATGTGGGTCGGATGGAGTATTAACTAAATTAACTTTCAAAAAAAATAAAAAAAATAACTAAGATTGAAATAAGTGGGAATTGGCAAATCTCTAGAAATGACGAATTTGAATTTCCACCTGCGTCCAGTTCATCATCTTGCGGATTTGATATTTGTAGATGAGCGGGTGCATGGACTAGTTGCGGGTGGGTATGTTGATTTCACTTATTCAAAACAACACCAAACAGTTAAATCAATTAGAAAATCAAAAACTCTTTCAGAATTATAAATAGTTGGTTAGGTAACAAAAAAGGGAAAATTGATCCCGTGTAGAGATTAGTGGTTGGGAACATGTCCGTAGACGGTAAAAAAATTAAGGGATCTATCATGTATAGGGCTGTCAACAGATGAAAATCCGCCGGATTTTGGGAAATCTGATTCTGATAGGTTAAGGGTTATCGGAATTCCGATAGCCGATAACATCCTATAGGATCTCCTAAAATGAAAACCGATTCCGATAAGTTAAGCTATCCGTCCGACGGAATTCCAATAAATTTCGTCGCCACCCCCACCACCGTCCCCATCTCCACCTCCACCACCGCCTCCCAGCTGCACAGAAGGGCGATTGTAATTTGGTTATGGAATTCTTGCTTTATAGAGAATATTAAGGAGAAATTACGTCTAAATTTAGTAAAGATTTGAAGTGACTTTTTGAAATTCCGATGCGGAAGAGAGTGAATTTATGAATGTTCTGATTGTTTGTTTGTTTATGTTGCTCAATTTATTTGAACATGAAAATTTGTAGATTCTTTGTTTTAAGATGGATCTGGTTATACATAGTGATTTGGTTATTCACACAACATTTCATCGTTTCAACAGAGTGTTCAGACGGAAGCTTAATTTTCAGGTTTGGTGTACCACCACTAAAGGAAATGGAATCTGAAAATTTGAGTTCGTTAGAGGGAGATGTTGAGGTTGAAGGGTCTAACTGGATAAATTACTAGTACATCCAACTAGTGTTGTTATCGATTTCATATAGGAATTAGGATAAATTACTAGTACATCCCTAGTTTTATCGGAATCGGATGTTAACCAAACAGATGTGGCCTAATCCGTTGCCATTACGTTGAGGGGTAAAAATCTGATAAGGATTCGGATCCGGAATCCGATATCCGATATAACGGATAAAATCCTATAGGAACTGAAATTCTCGGAAACGGATGTCAGATTTCGGACAATTATTGACAGCCCTAATCATGTACAGTTACAAAATTTGTTAACTAGTCAATATCACACATGTTTGGCTCTGATTCTTACTCTTTGCACAAACAACATGTGAGATTAGCATATTAACCCATGGAAGCTTATGCGTACCTTTGTGGTTGTTTGAGCTGGATATGTTGTAGTGTTGTCTACGAATTTTCCAACAGGAGTTAAACGAACACATCAAGACTCAAAAGAGAAGTTGAAGAATTCAAGAAATCAAGATACATCTGGGTTAGATCTTTATTGTGTATATTTTGAATCCATATGTAATATTGGTTTTGTCACTAAAATTGACAAAGGGGGAGACTGTTAGGGCATTGTCCGGCCAAACCCACTAGCGTTGGTATGTCAAGCTAGTTGTCAGTTTTAGGTGTCAAAACACAATTCTTGATTTAGCCTACTAGAGTTTAGATTTCGGAATTAGGGTATAGACAAAGTAGTAGAGACCTTGAAGATGAAGACAAAGATTAAAAGAAGACATCAAATATTCTTCATCGGCAAAAGGTTAGTAAGAGTTGTGACATTTATGGAATTTCTTTTGTTCTACTTATTCTATCTTCGAAATAGTCGGCTACTTTAGTACATATACTAATAGCGATTGAAATTGTATTCTTGTCTACATAACCATGAGTTATGTTGGTATGTGTTCCCACCATACTAAGTTACAAGATATATGAGATATATTCAATGCACTTTCCAGTGCAATGGTTTGCTTGCAAATCACATGTAGGAAATTTGGTGAATCTAAAGGAGTACTCTAGAGAAGAGTCCATGGATTATAGCTTAGGGTATATCACACGTCTAAGTACTGGACCAGCCAAGAACTTCCCGCGGATCCAGTTGAAACCCTAATCTGAAAACTCGGCGGCTCACGAACCGGTTCGCGCACAGTGACTCCAGAATTTTCTCATGAGTTCCAAAACGTTGATCTGTACAAGTACATGTACGTGAACGATAGATTCAATGTATTTGGCCTTGATTTCAGATCCAGACAGTTCGCGAACCGTCTGGTGAATATTCTGCGGGATTTTCACGCGGGTTTTAACAGATAACTCCTTATCTCTTAGTTGGACTTGTGCTTATCATAATATCTTATGTGGTCCATTTAACGAATCCCAATGAGTCAATAAGATAAAGGTGTTCTCATGGTCATAGCATTTGTATCTTGAAGTGGTTAAGAGCTAATAAACCACTTGGCAGATAAATGTTAAAAGAACTCCAATTGAGATTAACCTAGTTTTTTTGTGTGTGCAAGTAAAGTAACGAGCACGTTTACATGGGCACATGCTAACATGTAGCACAAGGTCAATTTCTTTATCTCAAAGGAACCTATCTTATTGAGAGCTATAAATAGAGGATTAAATAATGAAAACCACAAGCATCAAGCATACGTGAAGTTTTTCTGTGGAATTGATCGTAAACTCTTTGCACTTCGGTGTAAGCTTGTTGCAGTAGTCATCCTCTATTAGGTAGCAGTTCCTCTGTGTGATTTACCTAACGACTATAAAGACTTCTCTTGAGAGATGGGAAGCACAAGTAGGCGTTTACGTACCTTTGTGGTTTTTATATGATTAACCTGTAACCTTGGTAACCTGATTACGTTCTTGTCTATTCTATGGTCCTTCTCTTCTGCAATAAGGCCATTCAAGAACTGATACGTTACATATAAGGTTCAAGGAAGTAACGTACGGATGCACACGATGTTGTAAGACTTAGTTATCTCCAGTTATGTAAGTTTCGTAAGTGATTCTTTTCACGGCCGAGGTAGAGAAAAGTTGGGCATAGTTTACTTGGTTTTACTTGTCAGCCCCCGCTTGTAAGTAGATTTACGTATGACCTGGAGGAATCCGAAGGAAGGCACTTTGTGTATGTTAAACTGAAGAGGACAGTTCGAAACATACAATTGATAATTGAGGTTGCATAGCCGAAATTGTTGACATAAGCCTTTAACAATGGTTAAAGCAACTCCTAGGCATGTAAAGAACGTTAGCTAGGGGAATCAAGTGAGTGACGATGTGCGAGGATCGAGAGACGTAAGGGGTGCGATAGTAGCCAATTCACTTGGAGGGTTGGATTTGTAGGCTAGCATTTGTAGAAAGTTAGTACTGTGCGGTGTTCAATCTGGACGAGGTCCCAAGGTTTTTCTACAGGTCGTAGTTTCCTCGTTAAAAAAATCTCTGGTGTCTTGTGTGCTTTACTTTCCGCATTATATCTATGATTATATAATTAAAGCAAACACAAGAAGTACGTTATTGTAACCGTCGAGCTGGTCCATCAAAGGGATTTACCAAGACTTGTCTTGCGTTTGGACTGATCACTTGTGATCCCACTCCGATTAACATATTTGGATATTGATTTTTGAAATCGTCCATATCTTACCATAAGACTCACGAGCCCAAACAATAAGTTGGTTGTATTTCGGTACCCCTTTTCCAAAAAATTGGCTAAGGGAAAAAGATTATAAACAAAGCAAAATTGGATAACATTAAAATTGTTTTGTCCATGTTAGACTTTGTAAGTTGTTCTTTATTGAATAACACCACATGGGGGAGAGTTCTTAACTTGAACTTGCACTTAATAACAAATCTTTTTGGGGAGCGTGGTTGTGGAATATTAGGAGAAAAGTGTCTATATTTCTCCAAAGATGAATCAACTTAGAGATCATCGTTTTGATTTCCTAGTTATGTCATCTTAAATTTGGTATGCGAGTACTTAGCTTAACCTATTTCATAGGTTTATGAAACCCTAGTCTCGAACTACTTTGTCATATTTTTATGACAAATAAGGGAAGAATACATATGGTTCTTGTTCTTGTGGTTCATAACCATGGGGTGGAACGACATGTGCTTACTTGTTGTGCTTTTCCAAAGTATCAAGTAAGGGGGAATAATTAAAGCTGAGAAGAAGCTTCATATCAGGAATGAGTAGAATTACTTTAAAAGTTTTGATACACGGACTTTAAAGTTTGCCCAGATTCTTACTCTATGCACAAACAACATGTGGGATTAGCATATTAACCCATGTAAGCTTAAGCGTACCTTTGTGGTTGTTTGAGCTGGATATGTTGAAGGTGCTGTCTACGAATTCATCAAAAAGAGTTAAACGAACACATCAAGACTCAAGGGAGAAGTTGAAGAATTCAAGAAATCAAGATACATCTGGTTAGTACTTAATTGTATATCTTTTGAATCTATATGTAAATTGGTTTTGTCACTAAAATTGATAAAGGGGGAGATTGTTAGAGCATTGTTCGGTCAAACCCACTAGCGTTGGTATGTCAAGATGTTGTCAGTTTTAGGTGTCAAAACACAATTCTTGATTTAGCCTACTAGAGTTTAGATTTCAGAATTGGGATATACACTAAGTAGTAGAGACCTTGAAGACGAAGACTGTGAAGACAAAGAAGACATCAATTATTCTTCATCGACAAAAGGTTAGTAGGAGTTATGACTTTTATGGAAATTCTTCTATTCTACTTTCTCTGTCTTTCGAAATAGTCGGTTACTTTAGTAGAAATAATAGAGACTGCGATTGTGTTCTTGTCTACATGACCATGAGTTATGTTGGTATTTGTTCCAACGAATACTAAGTTTACAGGAATACATGAGATAGATTCGATACCATTTGTCCATTGCAATGGTTTGCTTGCAAATCACTTGTGGGACATGGGTGAATCTAAAGTAGTACTCTTAAGCAAGAGTCCAGTGGATTATAGCTGAGGGCATCTAACACGTCTAAGTACTAGTACAGCCCAGAACTTCCAGCGGATCCTAGTTAAACCCTAATCTGAATGACGACGGTTCCCGAACCGTTCGTGAACAGTGACCTGGGAATTTTTCCTGAGTTCCAAAGTGTCAACTTGTACGCGTACTAGTACGAGAACGTCAGATTCGATGCATTTGGCCGTGATTCAGATGGACGGTTTGCGAACCGCCCAAAGTGAATATTCTCTGGATTTTCACACGGGTTAAACTCTGACTCCTTATCTCTTAGTTGGACTTGGTTATCACGAAAATATCTTCTGTGGTCCATCTAACGGTTCTCATTGTGTCAATAAGATAAAGATTATCTCTGGTTTGTTGGATATCAATCTTGAAGTGTTTTTGAGCTAACAAAACACTTGGCAGATAAATGATAAAAGATTTCCAATTGAGATAAATCTAGGTTTCTTGGTTTGCAAGTTAGGGTTTCCTAAACTTGTGGAACAAGTAACTAGTTGCTTTATTCCAAAGAAACCTATCTTGTTGAGTGTTATAAATAGAGGTGTCTAAGGACGAAAACTGCAAGCATCAAGCATACGTGAAGATCCTCTGTGGAATTGATCGTAAACTCTTTTCACTTCAGTGAATTCTTGTTGTGGTATAGTCATCCTCTATTAGGTAGCAGTTCCTCTGTGGGATTTACCTAACGACTATAAAGACTTCTTTTGAGAGTTGGGAAGCACATGTAGGAGATTGAGACCTTAGTGGTTGAAATCGGAGTAACCTGTAACCTTGGTAACCTGATCACGTTCTTGTCTATTCTACGAACCTTCTCTTCTGATATAAGGCCATTCAAGAACTGATACGTTACACACAAGGTTGAAAGGAAGCAACGCACGGCTGCACTCGGTGTTGTAAGACCTAGTTAGCTCCAGTTGTATAAGTTTCTTAAGCGATTCTTCGTTTACAACTGAGGTAGAGACAAGTTGGGCATAGTTTACTCGGTTTACTTGTCAGCCCCCGCTTGTAAGTAGATTTCCGTATGACCTGGAGAAATCCGAAGAAATTCACTTTGTGCATGTCAAACTGATAGAGGACAATTCAAACATATAGTTGATAATTGAGGTTGCAAAGCCGGAATTATTAACACAAGCCTTTAACAGCGGTTAAAGCAACTCCTAGGCCTGTAAAGGACGTCAGTTAGGGGAATCAAGGGCGTGACGATCTGTGGGGGATCTAGAGACGTAAGGAGTGCGACAATAGCCAGTTCGCTTAGAGGGTTGGAATTGGTCTCTGCTACATCCCAGGCCGAAGTCTTATAGTAGGCTAGTGTTTGTAGACAGTTTGTACTGTGCGGTGTTCAATTTGGACGAGGTCCCGAGGTTTTTCTACAGGTCGTAGTTTCCTCGTTAAAAAAATCTCTGGTGTCTTGTGTGCTTTACTTTCCGCATTATATTCTCTGATTATATAATTAAAGCAAACACAAGAAGTACGTTATTATAAACCTGATTGTTGTCCTCAATCCATCCATTGGATTTACCAAGACCCTGTCTTGCGTTGGACTGATCCTTGTGATCCAAACTCAGGTTAACGGATCTGGATATTTATTTTTGAGATCGTCCAGATCTGACCATAAGTCTCGCGAGCCCAAACGAAAAGTTGGTTGTATTTCGGTACCCCTGCTTTTTCAATTTGTATCAGAGCCGGTGAACACATAAAAGACGTAACTGTCTGTGTTTATCAAAGTTCGTGAGCTATGGCGTACATAAAAACTTGGTTTATCTCTACCGCCAATTTAGTATACCAGAGAATACAACGCTTTATTCATAAATTTGTTGGGTTCTGATAGGCTTGTAAATATGCTCGAGGTTCATCGCAATGAAATCATGCGACTACATGCACTCGAGAAATTAGAACTCATGGAACTTCTTGATCCTGAAAGATTTCGAGTTAACTTACTCTGTCGACTCCTCCAAGATCTTAATGTCAGCTTTGTAGAATACATCGAAAACATTCAGGAACAAAGAAGTAAGCATGCCAATACAATATGTTTTAAATGCATAAACCTTGGACACATTGATAAAGAATGCCGACTTTTTGTGTCAAGGAATTTAAAACTTCCCAAGCATGCTCCTAATCTCATGAGTACCCCTTTGGTCAAACATTGGAAAAGAAAGGCAAAAGACTATGTTCCAAAGGAAAGCCAAGGCAAAAATTTATCTCACTATGGTGTAGATGGTGAAAAACGAGAGAGGGACAAGATTGTAAAACCACTCTCTAACCACGCCTTACCTAAAGGCGATTGCATATTCAGGCAGATCTCTATAGCTCAGAATGCAACCCATTCTACGAGCTGAATACTCTCTATGAGTTCTCTCTTATAACTCCCGGTGGAGAGGATGATATCATAGTGCAGTACTGATATCACTCGGAAGGAGAAACAACTACCCTCTAACCACGCCTTACCTTAAGGCAGTTGCCTATTCAGGCACATCTCTATAGCTCACAATGCAACCCATTCTATGAGCTGAATAAACTCTCTATAAGTTCTCTCCTATAACTCCCGGTAGAGAAGATGATATCATAGTGCAGTACTGATAATCTCACCAACATATTAAACCCATTGATCTGCTTCATGTCGACATCGCCTCGAATTCCTCGGCATCAGAACCAGATCGCTCAATGGTACAAGGTGAAGAGTTAACAGAGATGCATCCTCATGAATTTCCTCTTAATACGACTCAACATTCGAGTCTTAATAAAAATCTCAGGAACATCAAAGCTCTAGGCCTGTCCAGAGCTCTCTGAGAAGCATACAACAGCCTAGGCAGGCTTAAACAGACCACACCCTAAGCTCAGGATGGTCTAATATACCATGGACAAGCGCGCCATGACTGCAAGCACACTGTAGCCCAAACGCATGCATAAGCTATAGCGCCAGTGCATGCATAGGCACACATGCACCATAACGTACAAGTGCGCAAGTACGCCGCAATCAAGTTGGCCGTGGATCCTCAGCCCATGGCGCCATGAAACCATGGTGCCACAACTTCTAGCCTTGGCCAACGGCCAAGGCCGTGGCTCCGCAGCCCATGGCGCCATGAAACCATGGCGCCACAACTTCTGGCCTTGGCCAAAGGCCAAGGCCGTGGCTCCTCAGCCTATGGCGCCACAACTTCTGGCCTTGGCAAAAGGCCAAGGTCGTGGCCTCCTTAGCCCATGGCGCCATGAAACCATAGCGCCACAACTCCTGGCCTTGCGGCCAAGGCCACTCCTACACACCAACTATGCGTGTCTCTAAAGGCGCCACACTCACGTTGGCCACAGAGTCATAGCCACACAAGCTTACTCAAGCTCAACACAACCATGCAACATCTGCATACCACTCGAGATATCAAAACATCATACGGGGGGATAACTTTAGGGGTATTAGTCTGGCGGTCTACGACAGTTGAAAGAAACTGATGGAGATAATGGACAGTTACGAGAAGATGGCGCGAGTGGACATGTTCTACACAACTCAGGCAGTTACAGAAACTACCTCATGTCCTCTACTCCCCCACTCTTCCACGACTTCCACCTTCTTTGTCGAGAGATCAGGGTGAGTTCAGAACTATAAATAGAGGCCTCCTCTATCTTCCAAGGCAGAAGATCTTTTCCAGAAACAACCAGACATTCGGAACACCTGAATGAACCAGAGCCTCATAAGTAAACACGCCTGAGCAACCCAACATACTTCTAGCCTTGGAGATTTCCAGTCACCTTCACGACGGAGATCTTGAACTCTTACACCCAAAACACATCTTCAACCTGATCTCAAGTTTCTTCGTTGTTTCCCTCCCTAGATCAACCTCTATCCTCTCTGTGACCGAAGCAAGACGTGAACGGCCATTGACTTGGTTTAGGCTCGTCTTATTCGACTTTGATCTCGAACACTACGAAAGTACCCAGAGACGGTGCATTGTTTTTCCAGGTAAAAACAGTTGGCGACCACAGTGGGAGATCATTCTCTCGGTTACAGAAAACTTTCTCAAAAATGGTTGAACTTAGGTCGGGATCAGATACCAAAAACCCCAACTCTTCAACTGATGGTGTTGTAACCTCTAATGCAGCACCTACCAACCCACCTGCCATCTATGGGCGTCGTTAGCAAAGAAGGGAAGAAGAAAGGCCCTGCCACGGAAGTGACGCATCCAAAACACACTAATTCAGCTCCAGGGACCCCGAACAAGAACATGAACCATGGAGGGCCGCAGCAACCAGAGATGCGGAGGCAAAAAGCTAGACCAGAGATACTGGACTACCCGTTTCCCATGGAGGAGATACTGGAGTTACTAGACACTGGGATCCAGGACGGGGCAATCGAACTCCCTCCGAAAGGACAGCCTCCTACAGCCGAAGAGGTAGCAAGACCAAGGTATTGTCGCTATCACCGAATCACTACTCACCCTACCAGGGACTGCTTTACCCTTAAGCAAATTTTCCAAGCCAAGGTGGAGTACGGGGAATTACACCTAGGAGACGAAGGAGTATACCAAGATCCTCTACCAGTTCGGGCATTCACCTTCCCCGAGGAACCGGTGAACAAGAGAGTGGAGGAGATAATGTACCAACTATGCGAGACTCTCTGTCTCTCGAAACCACGACGGAAAGACATGTTCGCAGCACTCAACATGGTAGCAGGAAAACGCCTACCCTTCAAGGAAGTCAATGAGCAGGGGAAGCCAACAAAACGACAAGATTGGGGACTCCTCACAACCGCCCGTCTCTCTCATGCTGAATTCTCGAAGACACTCATCGACCTGGGATCCCTAGTGAACCTCATCTCAGCCAAGACTCTCAGGGCCCGTAACATCCCTCGCAGTAGAGCCATCCATGCCCCTGCCATCATCAAAGGCCCTAATGGGATCGAAGTACGCACTTACGGATGGATCCACTTTCCCGTCGAAATCGCCACGCCCCCAACCATAGCGGAGTTTTACATTGTTAAGGGAGTCGTCGAGAACGACATGGTGCTGGGACGCCCATTGATCTACAACAACCAGGAGACACTTCATATGGAGTTCATGGAGCGGTTTGTACAAAAGAGCAGCATCGCAAAAGCAGTAGCCACGCCTGCAGAGCCCAAGGGAGTCAATGAGGACCCCCTCAACCAAGAAGGTACTTCGTCCACCCCTCTTTTATATGATAGCCCACGTTCACCGAGTCATTGGGGACTCACCACGAGGAGAGCCACTCGAGAGGGAAACCCTGGAAAACCCGCAAGAGGGGAGCATCGACACCACCGAGTACTGGGACTCAGAGAATTCCCGGAGCCCCACTGGCAGAGCCTGCACTTAGTACGGCGACCTTGCCCGGCATTGGAGCTCTGCGAAATGATCCTTGTCTACTAAGCCCTCCATGAAACTAAAAAAAAAA